>JBAMJR010000712.1:0-69494 GCA_038501785.1 Myoxocephalus aenaeus | reverse complement strand
GGAACCGGCGTTTTTTTTCTGAAGGTCGCAGAGACTTGAAAGTCAACTCCCCCCAGTACAATGGCCGACGCGATTCCAACGGTACTACCGGCGAGCTAATCGGACCGTGCTAACCCGAGATGGTTCAGATGAGTCTCTCTCGGGCTGCGAACCGCCAACCACTGGCACCGGGTTTAAGCTAATGCCCTGCGCTTAGACCACTAGGCTAGCGGGGAAACGATGGAACCCGGAATCTGGAAATAGGTCTTTTATAAAGGTCATTGGACCCAGGCTACTTGAAACTGGGCTTTTGGATGAGTGGATTATCGTCGGCTTGTTGCGTTTTTTCCGGGGAAGGTCGCAGAGACTTGAAACCCGACTCCCCCACTATAATGGCCAATGCGATTCCAATGGTACTATCCGCGAGCTAATAGGACCATGGCAAGGCACTTTTCTGAGAATGAGTCATTTTGCTAATTGAGCTTCTAACACCTTTGTTTGATATTCAAATGAGGTCAGGTGTTGATGGGTGAGTGGTTGAGGTAGGGGGAAAGGGATTGGGAAAGTCGCTCCTGGAATAGTTCATATGCAAGAATATACACATCAACTGAGGCGAAACACTGCTAACTCAAGATGGTTTCAAATGAGTCTATCTCAAGGTTCTATGCTCTGATCCTCAGGTTCTGAGAAATAAATCATGAGATCAATCTTGCTCTGACATCAGGGTTCTATGCTTTGATCTCAAGGTTCTATGCTCTGACATCAGGGTTCTATGCTTTGATCCCAAGGGTTCTATGCTCTGATCCTCAGGTTTGAAGAGAGAAATAATGAGATACATCAGGCTTCTATGCTTTGATCTCAAGGTGCCATGCTCTGATCCTCAGGTTCTAAAAAAAGAAAGAAAGAGATACATCTTTACTTAACTAGATGCCTGACCATGGAGCCTGACCATGGAGGCCTGGGGCGGGTGTTGCTAAGCAGCTGCCGCTGCTCTGCCTAATTGAAAGAACTGCACCATGACCAGTGAGAACGGTCCCAGGAGGTGGGCTCAGGACGCAAACCCTTTGTGGTCATCGCTTCTCGGCCTTTTGGCTAAGATCAAGTGTAGTATCTGTTCTTATCAGTTTAATATCTGATACGTCCTCTATACGAGGATGTCTTATTAAGCAGATTTTTAGCCTTGGGAGACGAAATAGGAGCTTTGCTCTGTTCACTCCACGCATCGACCCGGTATTGCAGTATTGCTGGGAACGGTGCACCCTTCAAATGCCTTGTGGACAAACAAAACACCAATCCGATGGAGCAGTCTGTCGTTGACTTTGATTCTGTCGTCAACGATACAAGTCTCAGTCGCTGTCGGTCTTCAGGACATGTGTCAAACAAAGGGCCTGTGTACCTGTTACTGATGCCCCTCTCTCTATTGGAAGGGACACAGACTGTGCAATGGACACTGTTGCTCTCTTTAAAATGTGGGAACGCCCTCTTTAAAATATGGGCGTGGTAATGGGTGTGGCCTGTTGTTTTGAACACAGCACGTCAACCGAGGCTTACCGTGAGACATTTGACTGGGACGACTACATTACCTGCTGCTCTTGACAATGAGGGCAGTACTTACTTTGGTTTCTCTTCATAACGCACAAGTCTTTCGCCTTTTACTAAAGACTTCCGTGGAGAGGAACACCAATGAGTTGAACCTATTTTTGACAGGCTTTGCCGTTCGGCTGAGCCTTGTGCATTTGTGAAAATAAAATAAAGAGACAGTTTCTAAGACTAAGTTGTATGCTCTGACGTCAGGGTTCTATGCTTTGATCTCACGGTTCTATGCTCTGATCCTGAGGTTCTAAGAAAGAAAGAATGAGATAAATATTGCTCTGATTCTGTGCAGTGATCTCAAGGTTCTATGCTTTGATCCCAAGGTTCTATGCTCAGGTTAACGGTCATTTGGGGGGCGATGACTTCCAGGGCATACTTTGTCATACTTTACCCAGGTTTGAGGTCACGTTCTCTGGGTAAAGGGTGGGGAAATGCCCCTATAAAAGTGCATGGGACTCTGGGTCAGAGTCAGGGGAAGTAACAGGGACACTGGGGCACTGAAGGGTCATTTGGAGGAAGATGACTTCCAGGGCACTCGTGGTCTGACTTTACCCAGGCTTGAGGTCACTTTCTCTGGGTAAAGGTTGGGGAAATGCCCCTATAAAAGTACATGGGACTCTGGGTCAGAGTCAGGGGAAGTAACAGGGACACTGGGGAACTGGAGGGTCATTTGGAGGGAGATGGCTTCCAGGGCACACATTGGCTAACTTTACCCAGGAATAAGGTCACCTTCTCTGGGTAAAAGTTGGGGTCATGTGACCCCCCTTGAACCACCTCTGGAGCTCACCCCCCTAACCCGGCTCACCCTCCGACCCGTGGACCCACACTTAAGCACACCCCCTGAGTTTAAAAACCCCTGTGCGCTTGTTTTAAAGTCCTGTGCCCCTGGTTCTCTAGAGTAAAGAAAGTCCGGGGACATGGATACAAAGAAAAAGTGCTAGATGTTAGATGTATGCCCTTGGTTAGGTTGATAGGTGAGTGGTTGAGGGATTGGGATTGGGAAAGTCACTCCCGGAATAGTTTATATGCAGAACATACACAATAAACTGAGTGAAAACATCGCTAACTCAAGATGGTTCAGATGAGTCTCTCTCGGGATGCGAACCGCCAACCATTGGAACCGGCGTTTTTTTCTGAAGGTCGCAGAGACTTGAAAGTCAACTCCCCCCAGTACAATGGGCCGACGCGATTCCAACGGTACTACCGGCGAGCTAATCGGACCGTGCTAACCCGAGATGGTTCAGATGAGTCTCTCTCGGGCTGCGAACCGCCAACCACTGGCACCGGGTTTAAGCTAATGCCCTGCGCTTAGACCACTAGGCTAGCGGGGAAACGATGGAACCCGGAATCTGGAAATAGGTCTTTTATAAAGGTCATTGGACCCAGGCTACTTGAAACTGGGCTTTTGGATGAGTGGATTATCGTCGGCTTGTTGCGTTTTTTTCCGGGAAGGTCGCAGAGACTTGAAACCCGACTCCCCCACTATAATGGCCAATGCGATTCCAATGGTACTATCCGCGAGCTAATAGGACCATGGCAAGGCACTTTTCTGAGAATGAGTCATTTTGCTAATTGAGCTTCTAACACCTTTGTTTGATATTCAAATGAGGTCAGGTGTTGATGGGTGAGTGGTTGAGGTAGGGGGAAAGGGATTGGGAAAGTCGCTCCTGGAATAGTTCATATGCAAGAATATACACATCAACTGAGGCGAAACACTGCTAACTCAAGATGGTTCAAATGAGTCTATCTCAAGGTTCTATGCTCTGATCCTCAGGTTCTGAGAAATAAATCATGAGATCAATCTTGCTCTGACATCAGGGTTCTATGCTTTGATCTCAAGGTTCTATGCTCTGACATCAGGGTTCTATGCTTTGATCCCAAGGTTCTATGCTCTGATCCTCAGGTTTGAAGAGAGAAATAATGAGATACATCAGGCATCTATGCTTTGATCTCAAGGTGCCATGCTCTGATCCTCAGGTTCTAAAAAAAGAAAGAAAGAGATACATCTTTACTTAACTAGATGCCTGACCATGGAGCCTGACCATGGAGGCCTGGGGCGGGTGTTGCTAAGCAGCTGCCGCCTGCTCTGCCTAATTGAAAGAACTGCACCATGACCAGTGAGAACGGTCCCCAGGAGGTGGGCTCAGGACGCAAACCCTTTGTGGTCATCGCTTCTCGGCCTTTTGGCTAAGATCAAGTGTAGTATCTGTTCTTATCAGTTTAATATCTGATACGTCCTCTATACGAGGATGTCTTATTAAGCAGATTTTTAGCCTTGGGAGACGAAATAGGAGCTTGCTCTGTTCACTCCACGCATCGACCCGGTATTGCAGTATTGCTGGGAACGGTGCACCCTTCAAATGCCTTGTGGACAACAAAACACCAATCCGATGGAGCAGTCTGTCGTTGACTTTGATTCTGTCTGTCAACGATACAAGTCTCAGTCGCTGTCGGTCTTCAGGACATGTGTCAAACAAAGGGCCTGTGTACCTGTTACTGATGCCCCTCTCTCTATTGGAAGGGACACAGACTGTGCAATGGACACTGTTGCTCTCTTTAAAATGTGGGAACGCCCTCTTTAAAATATGGGCGTGGTAAATGGGTGTGGCCTGTTGTTTTGAACACAGCACGTCAACCGAGGCTTACCGTGAGACATTTGACTGGGACGACTACATTACCTGCTGCTCTTGACAAGAGGGCAGTACTTACTTTGGTTTCTCTTCATAACGCACAAGTCTTTCGCCTTTTTACTAAAGACTTCCGTGGAGAGGAACACCAATGAGTTGAACCTATTTTTGACAGGCTTTGCCGTTCGGCTGAGCCTTGTGCATTTGTGAAAATAAAATAAAGAGACAGTTTCTAAGACTAAGTTGTATGCTCTGACGTCAGGGTTCTATGCTTTGATCTCACGGTTCTATGCTCTGATCCTGAGGTTCTAAGAAAGAAAGAATGAGATAAATATTGCTCTGATTCTGTGCAGTGATCTCAAGGTTCTATGCTTTGATCCCAAGGTTCTATGCTCAGGTTAACGGTCATTTGGGGGGGCGATGACTTCCAGGGCATACTTTGTCATACTTTACCCAGGTTTGAGGGTCACGTTCTCTGGGTAAAGGGTGGGGAAATGCCCCTATAAAAGTGCATGGGACTCTGGGTCAGAGTCAGGGGAAGTAACAGGGACACTGGGGCACTGAAGGGTCATTTGGAGGAAGATGACTTCCAGGGCACTCGTGGTCTGACTTTACCCAGGCTTGAGGTCACTTTCTCTGGGTAAAGGTTGGGGAAATGCCCCTATAAAAGTACATGGGACTCTGGGTCAGAGTCAGGGGAAGTAACAGGGAACACTGGGGAACTGGAGGGTCATTTGGAGGGAGATGGCTTCCAGGGCACACATTGGCTAACTTTACCCAGGAATAAGGTCACCTTCTCTGGGTAAAAGTTGGGGTCATGTGACCCCTTGAACCACCTCTGGAGCTCACCCCCCTAACCCGGCTCACCCTCCGACCCCGTGGACCCACACTTAAGCACACCCCCTGAGTTAAAACCCCTGTGCGCTTGTTTTAAAGTCCTGTGCCCCTGGTTCTCTAGAGTAAAGAAAGTCCGGGACCATGGATACAAAGAAAAGTGCTAGATGTTAGATGTATGCCCTTGGTTAGGTTGATAGGTGAGTGGTTGAGGGATTGGGATTGGGAAAGTCACTCCCGGAATAGTTTATATGCAGAACATACACAATAAACTGAGTGAAAACATCGCTAACTCAAGATGGTTCAGATGAGTCTCTCTCGGGATGCGAACCGCCAACCATTGGAACCGGCGTTTTTTTTCTGAAGGTCGCAGAGACTTGAAAGTCAACTCCCCCCAGTACAATGGCCGACGCGATTCCAACGGTACTACCGGCGAGCTAATCGGACCGTGCTAACCCGAGATGGTTCAGATGAGTCTCTCTCGGGCTGCGAACCGCCAACCACTGGCACCGGGTTTAAGCTAATGCCCTGCGCTTAGACCACTAGGCTAGCGGGGAAACGATGGAACCCGGAATCTGGAAATAGGTCTTTTATAAAGGTCATTGGACCCAGGCTACTTGAAACTGGGCTTTTGGATGAGTGGATTATCGTCGGCTTGTTGCGTTTTTTCCGGGAAGGTCGCAGAGACTTGAAACCCGACTCCCCCACTATAATGGCCAATGCGATTCCAATGGTACTATCCGCGAGCTAATAGGACCATGGCAAGGCACTTTTCTGAGAATGAGTCATTTTGCTAATTGAGCTTCTAACACCTTTGTTTGATATTCAAATGAGGTCAGGTGTTGATGGGTGAGTGGTTGAGGTAGGGGGAAAGGGATTGGGAAAGTCGCTCCTGGAATAGTTCATATGCAAGAATATACACATCAACTGAGGCGAAACACTGCCTAACTCAAGATGGTTCAAATGAGTCTATCTCAAGGTTCTATGCTCTGATCCTCAGGTTCTGAGAAATAAATCATGAGATCAATCTTGCTCTGACATCAGGGTTCTATGCTTTGATCTCAAGGTTCTATGCTCTGACATCAGGGTTCTATGCTTTGATCCCAAGGTTCTATGCTCTGATCCTCAGGTTTGAAGAGAGAAATAATGAGATACATCAGGCTTCTATGCTTTGATCTCAAGGTGCCATGCTCTGATCCTCAGGTTCTAAAAAAAGAAAGAAAGAGATACATCTTTACTTAACTAGATGCCTGACCATGGAGCCTGACCATGGAGGCCTGGGGCGGGTGTTGCTAAGCAGCTGCCGCTGCTCTGCCTAATTGAAAGAACTGCACCATGACCAGTGAGAACGGTCCCAGGAGGTGGGCTCAGGACGCAAACCCTTTGTGGTCATCGCTTCTCGGCCTTTTGGCTAAGATCAAGTGTAGTATCTGTTCTTATCAGTTTAATATCTGATACGTCCTCTATACGGAGGATGTCTTATTAAGCAGATTTTTAGCCTTGGGAGACGAAATAGGAGCTTGCTCTGTTCACTCCACGCATCGACCCGGTATTGCAGTATTGCTGGGAACGGTGCACCCTTCAAATGCCTTGTGGACAACAAAAACACCAATCCGATGGAGCAGTCTGTCGTTGACTTTGATTCTGTCGTCAACGATACAAGTCTCAGTCGCTGTCGGTCTTCAGGACATGTGTCAAACAAAGGGCCTGTGTACCTGTTACTGATGCCCCTCTCTCTATTGGAAGGGACACAGACTGTGCAATGGACACTGTTGCTCTCTTTAAAATGTGGGAACGCCCTCTTTAAAATATGGGGCGTGGTAATGGGTGTGGCTGTTGTTTTGAACACAGCACGTCAACCGAGGCTTACCGTGAGACATTTGACTGGGACGACTACATTACCTGCTGCTCTTGACAAGAGGGCAGTACTTACTTTGGTTTCTCTTCATAACGCACAAGTCTTTCGCCTTTTACTAAAGACTTCCGTGGAGAGGAACACCAATGAGTTGAACCTATTTTTGACAGGCTTTGCCGTTCGGCTGAGCCTTGTGCATTTGTGAAAATAAAATAAAGAGACAGTTTCTAAGACTAAGTTGTATGCTCTGACGTCAGGGTTCTATGCTTTGATCTCACGGTTCTATGCTCTGATCCTGAGGTTCTAAGAAAGAAAGAATGAGATAAATATTGCTCTGATTCTGTGCAGTGATCTCAAGGTTCTATGCTTTGATCCCAAGGTTCTATGCTCAGGTTAACGGTCATTTGGGGGGCGATGACTTCCAGGGCATACTTTGTCATACTTTACCCAGGTTTGAGGTCACGTTCTCTGGGTAAAGGGTGGGGAAATGCCCCTATAAAAGTGCATGGGACTCTGGGGTCAGAGTCAGGGGAAGTAACAGGGACACTGGGGCACTGAAGGGTCATTTGGAGGAAGATGACTTCCAGGGCACTCGTGGTCTGACTTTACCCAGGCTTGAGGTCACTTTCTCTGGGTAAAGGTTGGGGAAATGCCCCTATAAAAGTACATGGGACTCTGGGTCAGAGTCAGGGGAAGTAACAGGGACACTGGGGAACTGGAGGGTCATTTGGAGGGAGATGGCTTCCAGGGCACACATTGGCTAACTTTACCCAGGAATAAGGTCACCTTCTCTGGGTAAAAGTTGGGGTCATGTGACCCCCTTGAACCACCTCTGGAGCTCACCCCCCTAACCCGGCTCACCCTCCGACCCCGTGGACCCACACTTAAGCACACCCCCTGAGTTAAAAACCCCTGTGCGCTTGTTTTAAAGTCCTGTGCCCCTGGTTCTCTAGAGTAAAGAAAGTCCGGGACCATGGATACAAAGAAAAGTGCTAGATGTTAGATGTATGCCCTTGGTTAGGTTGATAGGTGAGTGGTTGAGGGATTGGGATTGGGAAAGTCACTCCCGGAATAGTTTATATGCAGAACATACACAATAAACTGAGTGAAAACATCGCTAACTCAAGATGGTTCAGATGAGTCTCTCTCGGGATGCGAACCGCCAACCATTGGAACCGGCGTTTTTTTCTGAAGGTCGCAGAGACTTGAAAGTCAACTCCCCCCAGTACAATGGCCGACGCGATTCCAACGGTACTACCGGCGAGCTAATCGGACCGTGCTAACCCGAGATGGTTCAGATGAGTCTCTCTCGGGCTGCGAACCGCCAACCACTGGCACCGGGTTTAAGCTAATGCCCTGCGCTTAGACCACTAGGCTAGCGGGGAAACGATGGAACCCGGAATCTGGAAATAGGTCTTTTATAAAGGTCATTGGACCCAGGCTACTTGAAACTGGGCTTTTGGATGAGTGGATTATCGTCGGCTTGTTGCGTTTTTTCCGGGAAGGTCGCAGAGACTTGAAACCCGACTCCCCCACTATAATGGCCAATGCGATTCCAATGGTACTATCCGCGAGCTAATAGGACCATGGCAAGGCACTTTTCTGAGAATGAGTCATTTTGCTAATTGAGCTTCTAACACCTTTGTTTGATATTCAAATGAGGTCAGGTGTTGATGGGTGAGTGGTTGAGGTAGGGGGAAAGGGATTGGGAAAGTCGCTCCTGGAATAGTTCATATGCAAGAATATACACATCAACTGAGGCGAAACACTGCTAACTCAAGATGGTTCAAATGAGTCTATCTCAAGGTTCTATGCTCTGATCCTCAGGTTCTGAGAAATAAATCATGAGATCAATCTTGCTCTGACATCAGGGTTCTATGCTTTGATCTCAAGGTTCTATGCTCTGACATCAGGGTTCTATGCTTTGATCCCAAGGTTCTATGCTCTGATCCTCAGGTTTGAAGAGAGAAATAATGAGATACATCAGGCTTCTATGCTTTGATCTCAAGGTGCCATGCTCTGATCCTCAGGTTCTAAAAAAAGAAAGAAAGAGATACATCTTTACTTAACTAGATGCCTGACCATGGAGCCTGACCATGGAGGCCTGGGGCGGGTGTTGCTAAGCAGCTGCCGCTGCTCTGCCTAATTGAAAGAACTGCACCATGACCAGTGGAGAACGGTCCCAGGAGGTGGGCTCAGGACGCAAACCCTTTGTGGTCATCGCTTCTCGGCCTTTTGGCTAAGATCAAGTGTAGTATCTGTTCTTATCAGTTTAATATCTGATACGTCCTCTATACGAGGATGTCTTATTAAGCAGATTTTTAGCCTTGGGAGACGAAATAGGAGCTTGCTCTGTTCACTCCACGCATCGACCGGTATTGCAGTATTGCTGGGAACGGTGCACCCTTCAAATGCCTTGTGGACAACAAAACACCAATCCGATGGAGCAGTCTGTCGTTGACTTTGATTCTGTCGTCAACGATACAAGTCTCAGTCGCTGTCGGTCTTCAGGACATGTGTCAAACAAAGGGCCTGTGTACCTGTTACTGATGCCCCTCTCTCTATTGGAAGGGACACAGACTGTGCAATGGACACTGTTGCTCTCTTTAAAATGTGGGAACGCCCTCTTTAAAATATGGGCGTGGTAATGGGTGTGGCCTGTTGTTTTGAACACAGCACGTCAACCGAGGCTTACCGTGAGACATTTGACTGGGACGACTACATTACCTGCTGCTCTTGACAAGAGGGCAGTACTTACTTTGGTTTCTCTTCATAACGCACAAGTCTTTCGCCTTTTACTAAAGACTTCCGTGGAGAGGAACACCAATGAGTTGAACCTATTTTTGACAGGCTTTGCCGTTCGGCTGAGCCTTGTGCATTTGTGAAAATAAAATAAAGAGACAGTTTCTAAGACTAAGTTGTATGCTCTGACGTCAGGGTTCTATGCTTTGATCTCACGGTTCTATGCTCTGATCCTGAGGTTCTAAGAAAGAAAGAATGAGATAAATATTGCTCTGATTCTGTGCAGTGATCTCAAGGTTCTATGCTTTGATCCCAAGGTTCTATGCTCAGGTTAACGGTCATTTGGGGGGCGATGACTTCCAGGGCATACTTTGTCATACTTTACCCAGGTTTGAGGTCACGTTCTCTGGGTAAAGGGTGGGGAAATGCCCCTATAAAAGTGCATGGGACTCTGGGTCAGAGTCAGGGGAAGTAACAGGGACACTGGGGCACTGAAGGGTCATTTGGAGGAAGATGACTTCCAGGGCACTCGTGGTCTGACTTTACCCAGGCTTGAGGTCACTTTCTCTGGGTAAAGGTTGGGGAAATGCCCCTATAAAAGTACATGGGACTCTGGGTCAGAGTCAGGGGAAGTAACAGGGACACTGGGGAACTGGAGGGTCATTTGGAGGGAGATGGCTTCCAGGGCACACATTGGCTAACTTTACCCAGGAATAAGGTCACCTTCTCTGGGTAAAAGTTGGGGTCATGTGACCCCCTTGAACCACCTCTGGAGCTCACCCCCCTAACCCGGCTCACCCTCCGACCCCGTGGACCCACACTTAAGCACACCCCCTGAGTTAAAAACCCCTGTGCGCTTGTTTTAAAGTCCTGTGCCCCTGGTTCTCTAGAGTAAAGAAAGTCCGGGACCATGGATACAAAGAAAAGTGCTAGATGTTAGATGTATGCCCTTGGTTAGGTTGATAGGTGAGTGGTTGAGGGATTGGGATTGGGAAAGTCACTCCCGGAATAGTTTATATGCAGAACATACACAATAAACTGAGTGAAAACATCGCTAACTCAAGATGGTTCAGATGAGTCTCTCTCGGGATGCGAACCGCCAACCATTGGAACCGGCGTTTTTTTCTGAAGGTCGCAGAGACTTGAAAGTCAACTCCCCCCAGTACAATGGCCGACGCGATTCCAACGGTACTACCGGCGAGCTAATCGGACCGTGCTAACCCGAGATGGTTCAGATGAGTCTCTCTCGGGCTGCGAACCGCCAACCACTGGCACCGGGTTTAAGCTAATGCCCTGCGCTTAGACCACTAGGCTAGCGGGGAAACGATGGAACCCGGAATCTGGAAATAGGTCTTTTATAAAGGTCATTGGACCCAGGCTACTTGAAACTGGGCTTTTGGATGAGTGGATTATCGTCGGCTTGTTGCGTTTTTTCCGGGAAGGTCGCAGAGACTTGAAACCCGACTCCCCCACTATAATGGCCAATGCGATTCCAATGGTACTATCCGCGAGCTAATAGGACCATGGCAAGGCACTTTTCTGAGAATGAGTCATTTTGCTAATTGAGCTTCTAACACCTTTGTTTGATATTCAAATGAGGTCAGGTGTTGATGGGTGAGTGGTTGAGGTAGGGGGAAAGGGATTGGGAAAGTCGCTCCTGGAATAGTTCATATGCAAGAATATACACATCAACTGAGGCGAAACACTGCTAACTCAAGATGGTTCAAATGAGTCTATCTCAAGGTTCTATGCTCTGATCCTCAGGTTCTGAGAAATAAATCATGAGATCAATCTTGCTCTGACATCAGGGTTCTATGCTTTGATCTCAAGGTTCTATGCTCTGACATCAGGGTTCTATGCTTTGATCCCAAGGTTCTATGCTCTGATCCTCAGGTTTGAAGAGAGAAATAATGAGATACATCAGGCTTCTATGCTTTGATCTCAAGGTGCCATGCTCTGATCCTCAGGTTCTAAAAAAAGAAAGAAAGAGATACATCTTTACTTAACTAGATGCCTGACCATGGAGCCTGACCATGGAGGCCTGGGGCGGGTGTTGCTAAGCAGCTGCCGCTGCTCTGCCTAATTGAAAGAACTGCACCATGACCAGTGAGAACGGTCCCAGGAGGTGGGCTCAGGACGCAAACCCTTTGTGGTCATCGCTTCTCGGCCTTTTGGCTAAGATCAAGTGTAGTATCTGTTCTTATCAGTTTAATATCTGATACGTCCTCTATACGAGGATGTCTTATTAAGCAGATTTTTAGCCTTGGGAGACGAAATAGGAGCTTGCTCTGTTCACTCCACGCATCGACCCGGTATTGCAGTATTGCTGGGAACGGTGCACCCTTCAAATGCCTTGTGGACAACAAAACACCAATCCGATGGAGCAGTCTGTCGTTGACTTTGATTCTGTCGTCAACGATACAAGTCTCAGTCGCTGTCGGTCTTCAGGACATGTGTCAAACAAAGGGCCTGTGTACCTGTTACTGATGCCCCTCTCTCTATTGGAAGGGACACAGACTGTGCAATGGACACTGTTGCTCTCTTTAAAATGTGGGAACGCCCTCTTTAAAATATGGGCGTGGTAATGGGTGTGGCCTGTTGTTTTGAACACAGCACGTCAACCGAGGCTTACCGTGAGACATTTGACTGGGACGACTACATTACCTGCTGCTCTTGACAAGAGGGCAGTACTTACTTTGGTTTCTCTTCATAACGCACAAGTCTTTCGCCTTTTACTAAAGACTTCCGTGGAGAGGAACACCAATGAGTTGAACCTATTTTTGACAGGCTTTGCCGTTCGGCTGAGCCTTGTGCATTTGTGAAAATAAAATAAAGAGACAGTTTCTAAGACTAAGTTGTATGCTCTGACGTCAGGGTTCTATGCTTTGATCTCACGGTTCTATGCTCTGATCCTGAGGTTCTAAGAAAGAAAGAATGAGATAAATATTGCTCTGATTCTGTGCAGTGATCTCAAGGTTCTATGCTTTGATCCCAAGGTTCTATGCTCAGGTTAACGGTCATTTGGGGGGCGATGACTTCCAGGGCATACTTTGTCATACTTTACCCAGGTTTGAGGTCACGTTCTCTGGGTAAAGGGTGGGGAAATGCCCCTATAAAAGTGCATGGGACTCTGGGTCAGAGTCAGGGGAAGTAACAGGGACACTGGGGCACTGAAGGGTCATTTGGAGGAAGATGACTTCCAGGGCACTCGTGGTCTGACTTTACCCAGGCTTGAGGTCACTTTCTCTGGGTAAAGGTTGGGGAAATGCCCCTATAAAAGTACATGGGACTCTGGGTCAGAGTCAGGGGAAGTAACAGGGACACTGGGGAACTGGAGGGTCATTTGGAGGGAGATGGCTTCCAGGGCACACATTGGCTAACTTTACCCAGGAATAAGGTCACCTTCTCTGGGTAAAAGTTGGGGTCATGTGACCCCCTTGAACCACCTCTGGAGCTCACCCCCCTAACCCGGCTCACCCTCCGACCCCGTGGACCCACACTTAAGCACACCCCCTGAGTTAAAAACCCCTGTGCGCTTGTTTTAAAGTCCTGTGCCCCTGGTTCTCTAGAGTAAAGAAAGTCCGGGACCATGGATACAAAGAAAAGTGCTAGATGTTAGATGTATGCCCTTGGTTAGGTTGATAGGTGAGTGGTTGAGGGATTGGGATTGGGAAAGTCACTCCCGGAATAGTTTATATGCAGAACATACACAATAAACTGAGTGAAAACATCGCTAACTCAAGATGGTTCAGATGAGTCTCTCTCGGGATGCGAACCGCCAACCATTGGAACCGGCGTTTTTTTCTGAAGGTCGCAGAGACTTGAAAGTCAACTCCCCCCAGTACAATGGCCGACGCGATTCCAACGGTACTACCGGCGAGCTAATCGGACCGTGCTAACCCGAGATGGTTCAGATGAGTCTCTCTCGGGCTGCGAACCGCCAACCACTGGCACCGGGTTTAAGCTAATGCCCTGCGCTTAGACCACTAGGCTAGCGGGGGAAACGATGGAACCCGGAATCTGGAAATAGGTCTTTTATAAAGGTCATTGGACCCAGGCTACTTGAAACTGGGCTTTTGGATGAGTGGATTATCGTCGGCTTGTTGCGTTTTTTCCGGGAAGGTCGCAGAGACTTGAAACCCGACTCCCCCACTATAATGGCCAATGCGATTCCAATGGTACTATCCGCGAGCTAATAGGACCATGGCAAGGCACTTTTCTGAGAATGAGTCATTTTGCTAATTGAGCTTCTAACACCTTTGTTTGATATTCAAATGAGGTCAGGTGTTGATGGGTGAGTGGTTGAGGTAGGGGGAAAGGGATTGGGAAAGTCGCTCCTGGAATAGTTCATATGCAAGAATATACACATCAACTGAGGCGAAACACTGCTAACTCAAGATGGTTCAAATGAGTCTATCTCAAGGTTCTATGCTCTGATCCTCAGGTTCTGAGAAATAAATCATGAGATCAATCTTGCTCTGACATCAGGGTTCTATGCTTTGATCTCAAGGTTCTATGCTCTGACATCAGGGTTCTATGCTTTGATCCCAAGGTTCTATGCTCTGATCCTCAGGTTTGAAGAGAGAAATAATGAGATACATCAGGCTTCTATGCTTTGATCTCAAGGTGCCATGCTCTGATCCTCAGGTTCTAAAAAAAGAAAGAAAGAGATACATCTTTACTTAACTAGATGCCTGACCATGGAGCCTGACCATGGAGGCCTGGGGCGGGTGTTGCTAAGCAGCTGCCGCTGCTCTGCCTAATTGAAAGAACTGCACCATGACCAGTGAGAACGGTCCCAGGAGGTGGGCTCAGGACGCAAACCCTTTGTGGTCATCGCTTCTCGGCCTTTTGGCTAAGATCAAGTGTAGTATCTGTTCTTATCAGTTTAATATCTGATACGTCCTCTATACGAGGATGTCTTATTAAGCAGATTTTTAGCCTTGGGAGACGAAATAGGAGCTTGCTCTGTTCACTCCACGCATCGACCCGGTATTGCAGTATTGCTGGGAACGGTGCACCCTTCAAATGCCTTGTGGACAACAAAACACCAATCCGATGGAGCAGTCTGTCGTTGACTTTGATTCTGTCGTCAACGATACAAGTCTCAGTCGCTGTCGGTCTTCAGGACATGTGTCAAACAAAGGGCCTGTGTACCTGTTACTGATGCCCCTCTCTCTATTGGAAGGGACACAGACTGTGCAATGGACACTGTTGCTCTCTTTAAAATGTGGGAACGCCCTCTTTAAAATATGGGCGTGGTAATGGGTGTGGCCTGTTGTTTTGAACACAGCACGTCAACCGAGGCTTACCGTGAGACATTTGACTGGGACGACTACATTACCTGCTGCTCTTGACAAGAGGGCAGTACTTACTTTGGTTTCTCTTCATAACGCACAAGTCTTTCGCCTTTTACTAAAGACTTCCGTGGAGAGGAACACCAATGAGTTGAACCTATTTTTGACAGGCTTTGCCGTTCGGCTGAGCCTTGTGCATTTGTGAAAATAAAATAAAGAGACAGTTTCTAAGACTAAGTTGTATGCTCTGACGTCAGGGTTCTATGCTTTGATCTCACGGTTCTATGCTCTGATCCTGAGGTTCTAAGAAAGAAAGAATGAGATAAATATTGCTCTGATTCTGTGCAGTGATCTCAAGGTTCTATGCTTTGATCCCAAGGTTCTATGCTCAGGTTAACGGTCATTTGGGGGGCGATGACTTCCAGGGCATACTTTGTCATACTTTACCCAGGTTTGAGGTCACGTTCTCTGGGTAAAGGGTGGGGAAATGCCCCTATAAAAGTGCATGGGACTCTGGGTCAGAGTCAGGGGAAGTAACAGGGACACTGGGGCACTGAAGGGTCATTTGGAGGAAGATGACTTCCAGGGCACTCGTGGTCTGACTTTACCCAGGCTTGAGGTCACTTTCTCTGGGTAAAGGTTGGGGAAATGCCCCTATAAAAGTACATGGGACTCTGGGTCAGAGTCAGGGGAAGTAACAGGGACACTGGGGAACTGGAGGGTCATTTGGAGGGAGATGGCTTCCAGGGCACACATTGGCTAACTTTACCCAGGAATAAGGTCACCTTCTCTGGGTAAAAGTTGGGGTCATGTGACCCCCTTGAACCACCTCTGGAGCTCACCCCCCTAACCCGGCTCACCCTCCGACCCCGTGGACCCACACTTAAGCACACCCCCTGAGTTAAAAACCCCTGTGCGCTTGTTTTAAAGTCCTGTGCCCCTGGTTCTCTAGAGTAAAGAAAGTCCGGGACCATGGATACAAAGAAAAGTGCTAGATGTTAGATGTATGCCCTTGGTTAGGTTGATAGGTGAGTGGTTGAGGGATTGGGATTGGGAAAGTCACTCCCGGAATAGTTTATATGCAGAACATACACAATAAACTGAGTGAAAACATCGCTAACTCAAGATGGTTCAGATGAGTCTCTCTCGGGATGCGAACCGCCAACCATTGGAACCGGCGTTTTTTTCTGAAGGTCGCAGAGCCTTGAAAGTCAACTCCCCCCAGTACAATGGCCGACGCGATTCCAACGGTACTACCGGCGAGCTAATCGGACCGTGCTAACCCGAGATGGTTCAGATGAGTCTCTCTCGGGCTGCGAACCGCCAACCACTGGCACCGGGTTTAAGCTAATGCCCTGCGCTTAGACCACTAGGCTAGCGGGGAAACGATGGAACCCGGAATCTGGAAATAGGTCTTTTATAAAGGTCATTGGACCCAGGCTACTTGAAACTGGGCTTTTGGATGAGTGGATTATCGTCGGCTTGTTGCGTTTTTTCCGGGAAGGTCGCAGAGACTTGAAACCCGACTCCCCCACTATAATGGCCAATGCGATTCCAATGGTACTATCCGCGAGCTAATAGGACCATGGCAAGGCACTTTTCTGAGAATGAGTCATTTTGCTAATTGAGCTTCTAACACCTTTGTTTGATATTCAAATGAGGTCAGGTGTTGATGGGTGAGTGGTTGAGGTAGGGGGAAAGGGATTGGGAAAGTCGCTCCTGGAATAGTTCATATGCAAGAATATACACATCAACTGAGGCGAAACACTGCTAACTCAAGATGGTTCAAATGAGTCTATCTCAAGGTTCTATGCTCAGATCCTCAGGTTCTGAGAAATAAATCATGAGATCAATCTTGCTCTGACATCAGGGTTCTATGCTTTGATCTCAAGGTTCTATGCTCTGACATCAGGGTTCTATGCTTTGATCCCAAGGTTCTATGCTCTGATCCTCAGGTTTGAAGAGAGAAATAATGAGATACATCAGGCTTCTATGCTTTGATCTCAAGGTGCCATGCTCTGATCCTCAGGTTCTAAAAAAAGAAAGAAAGAGATACATCTTTACTTAACTAGATGCCTGACCATGGAGCCTGACCATGGAGGCCTGGGGCGGGTGTTGCTAAGCAGCTGCCGCTGCTCTGCCTAATTGAAAGAACTGCACCATGACCAGTGAGAACGGTCCCAGGAGGTGGGCTCAGGACGCAAACCCTTTGTGGTCATCGCTTCTCGGCCTTTTGGCTAAGATCAAGTGTAGTATCTGTTCTTATCAGTTTAATATCTGATACGTCCTCTATACGAGGATGTCTTATTAAGCAGATTTTTAGCCTTGGGAGACGAAATAGGAGCTTGCTCTGTTCACTCCACGCATCGACCCGGTATTGCAGTATTGCTGGGAACGGTGCACCCTTCAAATGCCTTGTGGACAACAAAACACCAATCCGATGGAGCAGTCTGTCGTTGACTTTGATTCTGTCGTCAACGATACAAGTCTCAGTCGCTGTCGGTCTTCAGGACATGTGTCAAACAAAGGGCCTGTGTACCTGTTACTGATGCCCCTCTCTCTATTGGAAGGGACACAGACTGTGCAATGGACACTGTTGCTCTCTTTAAAATGTGGGAACGCCCTCTTTAAAATATGGGCGTGGTAATGGGTGTGGCCTGTTGTTTTGAACACAGCACGTCAACCGAGGCTTACCGTGAGACATTTGACTGGGACGACTACATTACCTGCTGCTCTTGACAAGAGGGCAGTACTTACTTTGGTTTCTCTTCATAACGCACAAGTCTTTCGCCTTTTACTAAAGACTTCCGTGGAGAGGAACACCAATGAGTTGAACCTATTTTTGACAGGCTTTGCCGTTCGGCTGAGCCTTGTGCATTTGTGAAAATAAAATAAAGAGACAGTTTCTAAGACTAAGTTGTATGCTCTGACGTCAGGGTTCTATGCTTTGATCTCACGGTTCTATGCTCTGATCCTGAGGTTCTAAGAAAGAAAGAATGAGATAAATATTGCTCTGATTCTGTGCAGTGATCTCAAGGTTCTATGCTTTGATCCCAAGGTTCTATGCTCAGGTTAACGGTCATTTGGGGGGCGATGACTTCCAGGGCATACTTTGTCATACTTTACCCAGGTTTGAGGTCACGTTCTCTGGGTAAAGGGTGGGGAAATGCCCCTATAAAAGTGCATGGGACTCTGGGTCAGAGTCAGGGGAAGTAACAGGGACACTGGGGCACTGAAGGGTCATTTGGAGGAAGATGACTTCCAGGGCACTCGTGGTCTGACTTTACCCAGGCTTGAGGTCACTTTCTCTGGGTAAAGGTTGGGGAAATGCCCCTATAAAAGTACATGGGACTCTGGGTCAGAGTCAGGGGAAGTAACAGGGACACTGGGGAACTGGAGGGTCATTTGGAGGGAGATGGCTTCCAGGGCACACATTGGCTAACTTTACCCAGGAATAAGGTCACCTTCTCTGGGTAAAAGTTGGGGTCATGTGACCCCCTTGAACCACCTCTGGAGCTCACCCCCCTAACCCGGCTCACCCTCCGACCCCGTGGACCCACACTTAAGCACACCCCCTGAGTTAAAAACCCCTGTGCGCTTGTTTTAAAGTCCTGTGCCCCTGGTTCTCTAGAGTAAAGAAAGTCCGGGACCATGGATACAAAGAAAAGTGCTAGATGTTAGATGTATGCCCTTGGTTAGGTTGATAGGTGAGTGGTTGAGGGATTGGGATTGGGAAAGTCACTCCCGGAATAGTTTATATGCAGAACATACACAATAAACTGAGTGAAAACATCGCTAACTCAAGATGGTTCAGATGAGTCTCTCTCGGGATGCGAACCGCCAACCATTGGAACCGGCGTTTTTTTCTGAAGGTCGCAGAGACTTGAAAGTCAACTCCCCCCAGTACAATGGCCGACGCGATTCCAACGGTACTACCGGCGAGCTAATCGGACCGTGCTAACCCGAGATGGTTCAGATGAGTCTCTCTCGGGCTGCGAACCGCCAACCACTGGCACCGGGTTTAAGCTAATGCCCTGCGCTTAGACCACTAGGCTAGCGGGGAAACGATGGAACCCGGAATCTGGAAATAGGTCTTTTATAAAGGTCATTGGACCCAGGCTACTTGAAACTGGGCTTTTGGATGAGTGGATTATCGTCGGCTTGTTGCGTTTTTTCCGGGAAGGTCGCAGAGACTTGAAACCCGACTCCCCCACTATAATGGCCAATGCGATTCCAATGGTACTATCCGCGAGCTAATAGGACCATGGCAAGGCACTTTTCTGAGAATGAGTCATTTTGCTAATTGAGCTTCTAACACCTTTGTTTGATATTCAAATGAGGTCAGGTGTTGATGGGTGAGTGGTTGAGGTAGGGGGAAAGGGATTGGGAAAGTCGCTCCTGGAATAGTTCATATGCAAGAATATACACATCAACTGAGGCGAAACACTGCTAACTCAAGATGGTTCAAATGAGTCTATCTCAAGGTTCTATGCTCTGATCCTCAGGTTCTGAGAAATAAATCATGAGATCAATCTTGCTCTGACATCAGGGTTCTATGCTTTGATCTCAAGGTTCTATGCTCTGACATCAGGGTTCTATGCTTTGATCCCAAGGTTCTATGCTCTGATCCTCAGGTTTGAAGAGAGAAATAATGAGATACATCAGGCTTCTATGCTTTGATCTCAAGGTGCCATGCTCTGATCCTCAGGTTCTAAAAAAAGAAAGAAAGAGATACATCTTTACTTAACTAGATGCCTGACCATGGAGCCTGACCATGGAGGCCTGGGGCGGGTGTTGCTAAGCAGCTGCCGCTGCTCTGCCTAATTGAAAGAACTGCACCATGACCAGTGAGAACGGTCCCAGGAGGTGGGCTCAGGACGCAAACCCTTTGTGGTCATCGCTTCTCGGCCTTTTGGCTAAGATCAAGTGTAGTATCTGTTCTTATCAGTTTAATATCTGATACGTCCTCTATACGAGGATGTCTTATTAAGCAGATTTTTAGCCTTGGGAGACGAAATAGGAGCTTGCTCTGTTCACTCCACGCATCGACCCGGTATTGCAGTATTGCTGGGAACGGTGCACCCTTCAAATGCCTTGTGGACAACAAAACACCAATCCGATGGAGCAGTCTGTCGTTGACTTTGATTCTGTCGTCAACGATACAAGTCTCAGTCGCTGTCGGTCTTCAGGACATGTGTCAAACAAAGGGCCTGTGTACCTGTTACTGATGCCCCTCTCTCTATTGGAAGGGACACAGACTGTGCAATGGACACTGTTGCTCTCTTTAAAATGTGGGAACGCCCTCTTTAAAATATGGGCGTGGTAATGGGTGTGGCCTGTTGTTTTGAACACAGCACGTCAACCGAGGCTTACCGTGAGACATTTGACTGGGACGACTACATTACCTGCTGCTCTTGACAAGAGGGCAGTACTTACTTTGGTTTCTCTTCATAACGCACAAGTCTTTCGCCTTTTACTAAAGACTTCCGTGGAGAGGAACACCAATGAGTTGAACCTATTTTTGACAGGCTTTGCCGTTCGGCTGAGCCTTGTGCATTTGTGAAAATAAAATAAAGAGACAGTTTCTAAGACTAAGTTGTATGCTCTGACGTCAGGGTTCTATGCTTTGATCTCACGGTTCTATGCTCTGATCCTGAGGTTCTAAGAAAGAAAGAATGAGATAAATATTGCTCTGATTCTGTGCAGTGATCTCAAGGTTCTATGCTTTGATCCCAAGGTTCTATGCTCAGGTTAACGGTCATTTGGGGGGCGATGACTTCCAGGGCATACTTTGTCATACTTTACCCAGGTTTGAGGTCACGTTCTCTGGGTAAAGGGTGGGGAAATGCCCCTATAAAAGTGCATGGGACTCTGGGTCAGAGTCAGGGGAAGTAACAGGGACACTGGGGCACTGAAGGGTCATTTGGAGGAAGATGACTTCCAGGGCACTCGTGGTCTGACTTTACCCAGGCTTGAGGTCACTTTCTCTGGGTAAAGGTTGGGGAAATGCCCCTATAAAAGTACATGGGACTCTGGGTCAGAGTCAGGGGAAGTAACAGGGACACTGGGGAACTGGAGGGTCATTTGGAGGGAGATGGCTTCCAGGGCACACATTGGCTAACTTTACCCAGGAATAAGGTCACCTTCTCTGGGTAAAAGTTGGGGTCATGTGACCCCCTTGAACCACCTCTGGAGCTCACCCCCCTAACCCGGCTCACCCTCCGACCCCGTGGACCCACACTTAAGCACACCCCCTGAGTTAAAAACCCCTGTGCGCTTGTTTTAAAGTCCTGTGCCCCTGGTTCTCTAGAGTAAAGAAAGTCCGGGACCATGGATACAAAGAAAAGTGCTAGATGTTAGATGTATGCCCTTGGTTAGGTTGATAGGTGAGTGGTTGAGGGATTGGGATTGGGAAAGTCACTCCCGGAATAGTTTATATGCAGAACATACACAATAAACTGAGTGAAAACATCGCTAACTCAAGATGGTTCAGATGAGTCTCTCTCGGGATGCGAACCGCCAACCATTGGAACCGGCGTTTTTTTCTGAAGGTCGCAGAGACTTGAAAGTCAACTCCCCCCAGTACAATGGCCGACGCGATTCCAACGGTACTACCGGCGAGCTAATCGGACCGTGCTAACCCGAGATGGTTCAGATGAGTCTCTCTCGGGCTGCGAACCGCCAACCACTGGCACCGGGTTTAAGCTAATGCCCTGCGCTTAGACCACTAGGCTAGCGGGGAAACGATGGAACCCGGAATCTGGAAATAGGTCTTTTATAAAGGTCATTGGACCCAGGCTACTTGAAACTGGGCTTTTGGATGAGTGGATTATCGTCGGCTTGTTGCGTTTTTTCCGGGAAGGTCGCAGAGACTTGAAACCCGACTCCCCCACTATAATGGCCAATGCGATTCCAATGGTACTATCCGCGAGCTAATAGGACCATGGCAAGGCACTTTTCTGAGAATGAGTCATTTTGCTAATTGAGCTTCTAACACCTTTGTTTGATATTCAAATGAGGTCAGGTGTTGATGGGTGAGTGGTTGAGGTAGGGGGAAAGGGATTGGGAAAGTCGCTCCTGGAATAGTTCATATGCAAGAATATACACATCAACTGAGGCGAAACACTGCTAACTCAAGATGGTTCAAATGAGTCTATCTCAAGGTTCTATGCTCTGATCCTCAGGTTCTGAGAAATAAATCATGAGATCAATCTTGCTCTGACATCAGGGTTCTATGCTTTGATCTCAAGGTTCTATGCTCTGACATCAGGGTTCTATGCTTTGATCCCAAGGTTCTATGCTCTGATCCTCAGGTTTGAAGAGAGAAATAATGAGATACATCAGGCTTCTATGCTTTGATCTCAAGGTGCCATGCTCTGATCCTCAGGTTCTAAAAAAAGAAAGAAAGAGATACATCTTTACTTAACTAGATGCCTGACCATGGAGCCTGACCATGGAGGCCTGGGGCGGGTGTTGCTAAGCAGCTGCCGCTGCTCTGCCTAATTGAAAGAACTGCACCATGACCAGTGAGAACGGTCCCAGGAGGTGGGCTCAGGACGCAAACCCTTTGTGGTCATCGCTTCTCGGCCTTTTGGCTAAGATCAAGTGTAGTATCTGTTCTTATCAGTTTAATATCTGATACGTCCTCTATACGAGGATGTCTTATTAAGCAGATTTTTAGCCTTGGGAGACGAAATAGGAGCTTGCTCTGTTCACTCCACGCATCGACCCGGTATTGCAGTATTGCTGGGAACGGTGCACCCTTCAAATGCCTTGTGGACAACAAAACACCAATCCGATGGAGCAGTCTGTCGTTGACTTTGATTCTGTCGTCAACGATACAAGTCTCAGTCGCTGTCGGTCTTCAGGACATGTGTCAAACAAAGGGCCTGTGTACCTGTTACTGATGCCCCTCTCTCTATTGGAAGGGACACAGACTGTGCAATGGACACTGTTGCTCTCTTTAAAATGTGGGAACGCCCTCTTTAAAATATGGGCGTGGTAATGGGTGTGGCCTGTTGTTTTGAACACAGCACGTCAACCGAGGCTTACCGTGAGACATTTGACTGGGACGACTACATTACCTGCTGCTCTTGACAAGAGGGCAGTACTTACTTTGGTTTCTCTTCATAACGCACAAGTCTTTCGCCTTTTACTAAAGACTTCCGTGGAGAGGAACACCAATGAGTTGAACCTATTTTTGACAGGCTTTGCCGTTCGGCTGAGCCTTGTGCATTTGTGAAAATAAAATAAAGAGACAGTTTCTAAGACTAAGTTGTATGCTCTGACGTCAGGGTTCTATGCTTTGATCTCACGGTTCTATGCTCTGATCCTGAGGTTCTAAGAAAGAAAGAATGAGATAAATATTGCTCTGATTCTGTGCAGTGATCTCAAGGTTCTATGCTTTGATCCCAAGGTTCTATGCTCAGGTTAACGGTCATTTGGGGGGCGATGACTTCCAGGGCATACTTTGTCATACTTTACCCAGGTTTGAGGTCACGTTCTCTGGGTAAAGGGTGGGGAAATGCCCCTATAAAAGTGCATGGGACTCTGGGTCAGAGTCAGGGGAAGTAACAGGGACACTGGGGCACTGAAGGGTCATTTGGAGGAAGATGACTTCCAGGGCACTCGTGGTCTGACTTTACCCAGGCTTGAGGTCACTTTCTCTGGGTAAAGGTTGGGGAAATGCCCCTATAAAAGTACATGGGACTCTGGGTCAGAGTCAGGGGAAGTAACAGGGACACTGGGGAACTGGAGGGTCATTTGGAGGGAGATGGCTTCCAGGGCACACATTGGCTAACTTTACCCAGGAATAAGGTCACCTTCTCTGGGTAAAAGTTGGGGTCATGTGACCCCCTTGAACCACCTCTGGAGCTCACCCCCCTAACCCGGCTCACCCTCCGACCCCGTGGACCCACACTTAAGCACACCCCCTGAGTTAAAAACCCCTGTGCGCTTGTTTTAAAGTCCTGTGCCCCTGGTTCTCTAGAGTAAAGAAAGTCCGGGACCATGGATACAAAGAAAAGTGCTAGATGTTAGATGTATGCCCTTGGTTAGGTTGATAGGTGAGTGGTTGAGGGATTGGGATTGGGAAAGTCACTCCCGGAATAGTTTATATGCAGAACATACACAATAAACTGAGTGAAAACATCGCTAACTCAAGATGGTTCAGATGAGTCTCTCTCGGGATGCGAACCGCCAACCATTGGAACCGGCGTTTTTTTCTGAAGGTCGCAGAGACTTGAAAGTCAACTCCCCCCAGTACAATGGCCGACGCGATTCCAACGGTACTACCGGCGAGCTAATCGGACCGTGCTAACCCGAGATGGTTCAGATGAGTCTCTCTCGGGCTGCGAACCGCCAACCACTGGCACCGGGTTTAAGCTAATGCCCTGCGCTTAGACCACTAGGCTAGCGGGGAAACGATGGAACCCGGAATCTGGAAATAGGTCTTTTATAAAGGTCATTGGACCCAGGCTACTTGAAACTGGGCTTTTGGATGAGTGGATTATCGTCGGCTTGTTGCGTTTTTTCCGGGAAGGTCGCAGAGACTTGAAACCCGACTCCCCCACTATAATGGCCAATGCGATTCCAATGGTACTATCCGCGAGCTAATAGGACCATGGCAAGGCACTTTTCTGAGAATGAGTCATTTTGCTAATTGAGCTTCTAACACCTTTGTTTGATATTCAAATGAGGTCAGGTGTTGATGGGTGAGTGGTTGAGGTAGGGGGAAAGGGATTGGGAAAGTCGCTCCTGGAATAGTTCATATGCAAGAATATACACATCAACTGAGGCGAAACACTGCTAACTCAAGATGGTTCAAATGAGTCTATCTCAAGGTTCTATGCTCTGATCCTCAGGTTCTGAGAAATAAATCATGAGATCAATCTTGCTCTGACATCAGGGTTCTATGCTTTGATCTCAAGGTTCTATGCTCTGACATCAGGGTTCTATGCTTTGATCCCAAGGTTCTATGCTCTGATCCTCAGGTTTGAAGAGAGAAATAATGAGATACATCAGGCTTCTATGCTTTGATCTCAAGGTGCCATGCTCTGATCCTCAGGTTCTAAAAAAAGAAAGAAAGAGATACATCTTTACTTAACTAGATGCCTGACCATGGAGCCTGACCATGGAGGCCTGGGGCGGGTGTTGCTAAGCAGCTGCCGCTGCTCTGCCTAATTGAAAGAACTGCACCATGACCAGTGAGAACGGTCCCAGGAGGTGGGCTCAGGACGCAAACCCTTTGTGGTCATCGCTTCTCGGCCTTTTGGCTAAGATCAAGTGTAGTATCTGTTCTTATCAGTTTAATATCTGATACGTCCTCTATACGAGGATGTCTTATTAAGCAGATTTTTAGCCTTGGGAGACGAAATAGGAGCTTGCTCTGTTCACTCCACGCATCGACCCGGTATTGCAGTATTGCTGGGAACGGTGCACCCTTCAAATGCCTTGTGGACAACAAAACACCAATCCGATGGAGCAGTCTGTCGTTGACTTTGATTCTGTCGTCAACGATACAAGTCTCAGTCGCTGTCGGTCTTCAGGACATGTGTCAAACAAAGGGCCTGTGTACCTGTTACTGATGCCCCTCTCTCTATTGGAAGGGACACAGACTGTGCAATGGACACTGTTGCTCTCTTTAAAATGTGGGAACGCCCTCTTTAAAATATGGGCGTGGTAATGGGTGTGGCCTGTTGTTTTGAACACAGCACGTCAACCGAGGCTTACCGTGAGACATTTGACTGGGACGACTACATTACCTGCTGCTCTTGACAAGAGGGCAGTACTTACTTTGGTTTCTCTTCATAACGCACAAGTCTTTCGCCTTTTACTAAAGACTTCCGTGGAGAGGAACACCAATGAGTTGAACCTATTTTTGACAGGCTTTGCCGTTCGGCTGAGCCTTGTGCATTTGTGAAAATAAAATAAAGAGACAGTTTCTAAGACTAAGTTGTATGCTCTGACGTCAGGGTTCTATGCTTTGATCTCACGGTTCTATGCTCTGATCCTGAGGTTCTAAGAAAGAAAGAATGAGATAAATATTGCTCTGATTCTGTGCAGTGATCTCAAGGTTCTATGCTTTGATCCCAAGGTTCTATGCTCAGGTTAACGGTCATTTGGGGGGCGATGACTTCCAGGGCATACTTTGTCATACTTTACCCAGGTTTGAGGTCACGTTCTCTGGGTAAAGGGTGGGGAAATGCCCCTATAAAAGTGCATGGGACTCTGGGTCAGAGTCAGGGGAAGTAACAGGGACACTGGGGCACTGAAGGGTCATTTGGAGGAAGATGACTTCCAGGGCACTCGTGGTCTGACTTTACCCAGGCTTGAGGTCACTTTCTCTGGGTAAAGGTTGGGGAAATGCCCCTATAAAAGTACATGGGACTCTGGGTCAGAGTCAGGGGAAGTAACAGGGACACTGGGGAACTGGAGGGTCATTTGGAGGGAGATGGCTTCCAGGGCACACATTGGCTAACTTTACCCAGGAATAAGGTCACCTTCTCTGGGTAAAAGTTGGGGTCATGTGACCCCCTTGAACCACCTCTGGAGCTCACCCCCCTAACCCGGCTCACCCTCCGACCCCGTGGACCCACACTTAAGCACACCCCCTGAGTTAAAAACCCCTGTGCGCTTGTTTTAAAGTCCTGTGCCCCTGGTTCTCTAGAGTAAAGAAAGTCCGGGACCATGGATACAAAGAAAAGTGCTAGATGTTAGATGTATGCCCTTGGTTAGGTTGATAGGTGAGTGGTTGAGGGATTGGGATTGGGAAAGTCACTCCCGGAATAGTTTATATGCAGAACATACACAATAAACTGAGTGAAAACATCGCTAACTCAAGATGGTTCAGATGAGTCTCTCTCGGGATGCGAACCGCCAACCATTGGAACCGGCGTTTTTTTCTGAAGGTCGCAGAGACTTGAAAGTCAACTCCCCCCAGTACAATGGCCGACGCGATTCCAACGGTACTACCGGCGAGCTAATCGGACCGTGCTAACCCGAGATGGTTCAGATGAGTCTCTCTCGGGCTGCGAACCGCCAACCACTGGCACCGGGTTTAAGCTAATGCCCTGCGCTTAGACCACTAGGCTAGCGGGGAAACGATGGAACCCGGAATCTGGAAATAGGTCTTTTATAAAGGTCATTGGACCCAGGCTACTTGAAACTGGGCTTTTGGATGAGTGGATTATCGTCGGCTTGTTGCGTTTTTTCCGGGAAGGTCGCAGAGACTTGAAACCCGACTCCCCCACTATAATGGCCAATGCGATTCCAATGGTACTATCCGCGAGCTAATAGGACCATGGCAAGGCACTTTTCTGAGAATGAGTCATTTTGCTAATTGAGCTTCTAACACCTTTGTTTGATATTCAAATGAGGTCAGGTGTTGATGGGTGAGTGGTTGAGGTAGGGGGAAAGGGATTGGGAAAGTCGCTCCTGGAATAGTTCATATGCAAGAATATACACATCAACTGAGGCGAAACACTGCTAACTCAAGATGGTTCAAATGAGTCTATCTCAAGGTTCTATGCTCTGATCCTCAGGTTCTGAGAAATAAATCATGAGATCAATCTTGCTCTGACATCAGGGTTCTATGCTTTGATCTCAAGGTTCTATGCTCTGACATCAGGGTTCTATGCTTTGATCCCAAGGTTCTATGCTCTGATCCTCAGGTTTGAAGAGAGAAATAATGAGATACATCAGGCTTCTATGCTTTGATCTCAAGGTGCCATGCTCTGATCCTCAGGTTCTAAAAAAAGAAAGAAAGAGATACATCTTTACTTAACTAGATGCCTGACCATGGAGCCTGACCATGGAGGCCTGGGGCGGGTGTTGCTAAGCAGCTGCCGCTGCTCTGCCTAATTGAAAGAACTGCACCATGACCAGTGAGAACGGTCCCAGGAGGTGGGGCTCAGGACGCAAACCCTTTGTGGTCATCGCTTCTCGGCCTTTTGGCTAAGATCAAGTGTAGTATCTGTTCTTATCAGTTTAATATCTGATACGTCCTCTATACGAGGATGTCTTATTAAGCAGATTTTTAGCCTTGGGAGACGAAATAGGAGCTTGCTCTGTTCACTCCACGCATCGACCCGGTATTGCAGTATTGCTGGGAACGGTGCACCCTTCAAATGCCTTGTGGACAACAAAACACCAATCCGATGGAGCAGTCTGTCGTTGACTTTGATTCTGTCGTCAACGATACAAGTCTCAGTCGCTGTCGGTCTTCAGGACATGTGTCAAACAAAGGGCCTGTGTACCTGTTACTGATGCCCCTCTCTCTATTGGAAGGGACACAGACTGTGCAATGGACACTGTTGCTCTCTTTAAAATGTGGGAACGCCCTCTTTAAAATATGGGCGTGGTAATGGGTGTGGCCTGTTGTTTTGAACACAGCACGTCAACCGAGGCTTACCGTGAGACATTTGACTGGGACGACTACATTACCTGCTGCTCTTGACAAGAGGGCAGTACTTACTTTGGTTTCTCTTCATAACGCACAAGTCTTTCGCCTTTTACTAAAGACTTCCGTGGAGAGGAACACCAATGAGTTGAACCTATTTTTGACAGGCTTTGCCGTTCGGCTGAGCCTTGTGCATTTGTGAAAATAAAATAAAGAGACAGTTTCTAAGACTAAGTTGTATGCTCTGACGTCAGGGTTCTATGCTTTGATCTCACGGTTCTATGCTCTGATCCTGAGGTTCTAAGAAAGAAAGAATGAGATAAATATTGCTCTGATTCTGTGCAGTGATCTCAAGGTTCTATGCTTTGATCCCAAGGTTCTATGCTCAGGTTAACGGTCATTTGGGGGGCGATGACTTCCAGGGCATACTTTGTCATACTTTACCCAGGTTTGAGGTCACGTTCTCTGGGTAAAGGGTGGGGAAATGCCCCTATAAAAGTGCATGGGACTCTGGGTCAGAGTCAGGGGAAGTAACAGGGACACTGGGGCACTGAAGGGTCATTTGGAGGAAGATGACTTCCAGGGCACTCGTGGTCTGACTTTACCCAGGCTTGAGGTCACTTTCTCTGGGTAAAGGTTGGGGAAATGCCCCTATAAAAGTACATGGGACTCTGGGTCAGAGTCAGGGGAAGTAACAGGGACACTGGGGAACTGGAGGGTCATTTGGAGGGAGATGGCTTCCAGGGCACACATTGGCTAACTTTACCCAGGAATAAGGTCACCTTCTCTGGGTAAAAGTTGGGGTCATGTGACCCCCTTGAACCACCTCTGGAGCTCACCCCCCTAACCCGGCTCACCCTCCGACCCCGTGGACCCACACTTAAGCACACCCCCTGAGTTAAAAACCCCTGTGCGCTTGTTTTAAAGTCCTGTGCCCCTGGTTCTCTAGAGTAAAGAAAGTCCGGGACCATGGATACAAAGAAAAGTGCTAGATGTTAGATGTATGCCCTTGGTTAGGTTGATAGGTGAGTGGTTGAGGGATTGGGATTGGGAAAGTCACTCCCGGAATAGTTTATATGCAGAACATACACAATAAACTGAGTGAAAACATCGCTAACTCAAGATGGTTCAGATGAGTCTCTCTCGGGATGCGAACCGCCAACCATTGGAACCGGCGTTTTTTTCTGAAGGTCGCAGAGACTTGAAAGTCAACTCCCCCCAGTACAATGGCCGACGCGATTCCAACGGTACTACCGGCGAGCTAATCGGACCGTGCTAACCCGAGATGGTTCAGATGAGTCTCTCTCGGGCTGCGAACCGCCAACCACTGGCACCGGGTTTAAGCTAATGCCCTGCGCTTAGACCACTAGGCTAGCGGGGAAACGATGGAACCCGGAATCTGGAAATAGGTCTTTTATAAAGGTCATTGGACCCAGGCTACTTGAAACTGGGCTTTTGGATGAGTGGATTATCGTCGGCTTGTTGCGTTTTTTCCGGGAAGGTCGCAGAGACTTGAAACCCGACTCCCCCACTATAATGGCCAATGCGATTCCAATGGTACTATCCGCGAGCTAATAGGACCATGGCAAGGCACTTTTCTGAGAATGAGTCATTTTGCTAATTGAGCTTCTAACACCTTTGTTTGATATTCAAATGAGGTCAGGTGTTGATGGGTGAGTGGTTGAGGTAGGGGGAAAGGGATTGGGAAAGTCGCTCCTGGAATAGTTCATATGCAAGAATATACACATCAACTGAGGCGAAACACTGCTAACTCAAGATGGTTCAAATGAGTCTATCTCAAGGTTCTATGCTCTGATCCTCAGGTTCTGAGAAATAAATCATGAGATCAATCTTGCTCTGACATCAGGGTTCTATGCTTTGATCTCAAGGTTCTATGCTCTGACATCAGGGTTCTATGCTTTGATCCCAAGGTTCTATGCTCTGATCCTCAGGTTTGAAGAGAGAAATAATGAGATACATCAGGCTTCTATGCTTTGATCTCAAGGTGCCATGCTCTGATCCTCAGGTTCTAAAAAAAGAAAGAAAGAGATACATCTTTACTTAACTAGATGCCTGACCATGGAGCCTGACCATGGAGGCCTGGGGCGGGTGTTGCTAAGCAGCTGCCGCTGCTCTGCCTAATTGAAAGAACTGCACCATGACCAGTGAGAACGGTCCCAGGAGGTGGGCTCAGGACGCAAACCCTTTGTGGTCATCGCTTCTCGGCCTTTTGGCTAAGATCAAGTGTAGTATCTGTTCTTATCAGTTTAATATCTGATACGTCCTCTATACGAGGATGTCTTATTAAGCAGATTTTTAGCCTTGGGAGAGAAATAGGAGCTTGCTCTGTTCACTCCACGCATCGACCCGGTATTGCAGTATTGCTGGGAACGGTGCACCCTTCAAATGCCTTGTGGACAACAAAACACCAATCCGATGGAGCAGTCTGTCGTTGACTTTGATTCTGTCGTCAACGATACAAGTCTCAGTCGCTGTCGGTCTTCAGGACATGTGTCAAACAAAGGGCCTGTGTACCTGTTACTGATGCCCCTCTCTCTATTGGAAGGGACACAGACTGTGCAATGGACACTGTTGCTCTCTTTAAAATGTGGGAACGCCCTCTTTAAAATATGGGCGTGGTAATGGGTGTGGCCTGTTGTTTTGAACACAGCACGTCAACCGAGGCTTACCGTGAGACATTTGACTGGGACGACTACATTACCTGCTGCTCTTGACAAGAGGGCAGTACTTACTTTGGTTTCTCTTCATAACGCACAAGTCTTTCGCCTTTTACTAAAGACTTCCGTGGAGAGGAACACCAATGAGTTGAACCTATTTTTGACAGGCTTTGCCGTTCGGCTGAGCCTTGTGCATTTGTGAAAATAAAATAAAGAGACAGTTTCTAAGACTAAGTTGTATGCTCTGACGTCAGGGTTCTATGCTTTGATCTCACGGTTCTATGCTCTGATCCTGAGGTTCTAAGAAAGAAAGAATGAGATAAATATTGCTCTGATTCTGTGCAGTGATCTCAAGGTTCTATGCTTTGATCCCAAGGTTCTATGCTCAGGTTAACGGTCATTTGGGGGGCGATGACTTCCAGGGCATACTTTGTCATACTTTACCCAGGTTTGAGGTCACGTTCTCTGGGTAAAGGGTGGGGAAATGCCCCTATAAAAGTGCATGGGACTCTGGGTCAGAGTCAGGGGAAGTAACAGGGACACTGGGGCACTGAAGGGTCATTTGGAGGAAGATGACTTCCAGGGCACTCGTGGTCTGACTTTACCCAGGCTTGAGGTCACTTTCTCTGGGTAAAGGTTGGGGAAATGCCCCTATAAAAGTACATGGGACTCTGGGTCAGAGTCAGGGGAAGTAACAGGGACACTGGGGAACTGGAGGGTCATTTGGAGGGAGATGGCTTCCAGGGCACACATTGGCTAACTTTACCCAGGAATAAGGTCACCTTCTCTGGGTAAAAGTTGGGGTCATGTGACCCCCTTGAACCACCTCTGGAGCTCACCCCCCTAACCCGGCTCACCCTCCGACCCCGTGGACCCACACTTAAGCACACCCCCTGAGTTAAAAACCCCTGTGCGCTTGTTTTAAAGTCCTGTGCCCCTGGTTCTCTAGAGTAAAGAAAGTCCGGGACCATGGATACAAAGAAAAGTGCTAGATGTTAGATGTATGCCCTTGGTTAGGTTGATAGGTGAGTGGTTGAGGGATTGGGATTGGGAAAGTCACTCCCGGAATAGTTTATATGCAGAACATACACAATAAACTGAGTGAAAACATCGCTAACTCAAGATGGTTCAGATGAGTCTCTCTCGGGATGCGAACCGCCAACCATTGGAACCGGCGTTTTTTTCTGAAGGTCGCAGAGACTTGAAAGTCAACTCCCCCCAGTACAATGGCCGACGCGATTCCAACGGTACTACCGGCGAGCTAATCGGACCGTGCTAACCCGAGATGGTTCAGATGAGTCTCTCTCGGGCTGCGAACCGCCAACCACTGGCACCGGGTTTAAGCTAATGCCCTGCGCTTAGACCACTAGGCTAGCGGGGAAACGATGGAACCCGGAATCTGGAAATAGGTCTTTTATAAAGGTCATTGGACCCAGGCTACTTGAAACTGGGCTTTTGGATGAGTGGATTATCGTCGGCTTGTTGCGTTTTTTCCGGGAAGGTCGCAGAGACTTGAAACCCGACTCCCCCACTATAATGGCCAATGCGATTCCAATGGTACTATCCGCGAGCTAATAGGACCATGGCAAGGCACTTTTCTGAGAATGAGTCATTTTGCTAATTGAGCTTCTAACACCTTTGTTTGATATTCAAATGAGGTCAGGTGTTGATGGGTGAGTGGTTGAGGTAGGGGGAAAGGGATTGGGAAAGTCGCTCCTGGAATAGTTCATATGCAAGAATATACACATCAACTGAGGCGAAACACTGCTAACTCAAGATGGTTCAAATGAGTCTATCTCAAGGTTCTATGCTCTGATCCTCAGGTTCTGAGAAATAAATCATGAGATCAATCTTGCTCTGACATCAGGGTTCTATGCTTTGATCTCAAGGTTCTATGCTCTGACATCAGGGTTCTATGCTTTGATCCCAAGGTTCTATGCTCTGATCCTCAGGTTTGAAGAGAGAAATAATGAGATACATCAGGCTTCTATGCTTTGATCTCAAGGTGCCATGCTCTGATCCTCAGGTTCTAAAAAAAGAAAGAAAGAGATACATCTTTACTTAACTAGATGCCTGACCATGGAGCCTGACCATGGAGGCCTGGGGCGGGTGTTGCTAAGCAGCTGCCGCTGCTCTGCCTAATTGAAAGAACTGCACCATGACCAGTGAGAACGGTCCCAGGAGGTGGGCTCAGGACGCAAACCCTTTGTGGTCATCGCTTCTCGGCCTTTTGGCTAAGATCAAGTGTAGTATCTGTTCTTATCAGTTTAATATCTGATACGTCCTCTATACGAGGATGTCTTATTAAGCAGATTTTTAGCCTTGGGAGACGAAATAGGAGCTTGCTCTGTTCACTCCACGCATCGACCCGGTATTGCAGTATTGCTGGGAACGGTGCACCCTTCAAATGCCTTGTGGACAACAAAACACCAATCCGATGGAGCAGTCTGTCGTTGACTTTGATTCTGTCGTCAACGATACAAGTCTCAGTCGCTGTCGGTCTTCAGGACATGTGTCAAACAAAGGGCCTGTGTACCTGTTACTGATGCCCCTCTCTCTATTGGAAGGGACACAGACTGTGCAATGGACACTGTTGCTCTCTTTAAAATGTGGGAACGCCCTCTTTAAAATATGGGCGTGGTAATGGGTGTGGCCTGTTGTTTTGAACACAGCACGTCAACCGAGGCTTACCGTGAGACATTTGACTGGGACGACTACATTACCTGCTGCTCTTGACAAGAGGGCAGTACTTACTTTGGTTTCTCTTCATAACGCACAAGTCTTTCGCCTTTTACTAAAGACTTCCGTGGAGAGGAACACCAATGAGTTGAACCTATTTTTGACAGGCTTTGCCGTTCGGCTGAGCCTTGTGCATTTGTGAAAATAAAATAAAGAGACAGTTTCTAAGACTAAGTTGTATGCTCTGACGTCAGGGTTCTATGCTTTGATCTCACGGTTCTATGCTCTGATCCTGAGGTTCTAAGAAAGAAAGAATGAGATAAATATTGCTCTGATTCTGTGCAGTGATCTCAAGGTTCTATGCTTTGATCCCAAGGTTCTATGCTCAGGTTAACGGTCATTTGGGGGGCGATGACTTCCAGGGCATACTTTGTCATACTTTACCCAGGTTTGAGGTCACGTTCTCTGGGTAAAGGGTGGGGAAATGCCCCTATAAAAGTGCATGGGACTCTGGGTCAGAGTCAGGGGAAGTAACAGGGACACTGGGGCACTGAAGGGTCATTTGGAGGAAGATGACTTCCAGGGCACTCGTGGTCTGACTTTACCCAGGCTTGAGGTCACTTTCTCTGGGTAAAGGTTGGGGAAATGCCCCTATAAAAGTACATGGGACTCTGGGTCAGAGTCAGGGGAAGTAACAGGGACACTGGGGAACTGGAGGGTCATTTGGAGGGAGATGGCTTCCAGGGCACACATTGGCTAACTTTACCCAGGAATAAGGTCACCTTCTCTGGGTAAAAGTTGGGGTCATGTGACCCCCTTGAACCACCTCTGGAGCTCACCCCCCTAACCCGGCTCACCCTCCGACCCCGTGGACCCACACTTAAGCACACCCCCTGAGTTAAAAACCCCTGTGCGCTTGTTTTAAAGTCCTGTGCCCCTGGTTCTCTAGAGTAAAGAAAGTCCGGGACCATGGATACAAAGAAAAGTGCTAGATGTTAGATGTATGCCCTTGGTTAGGTTGATAGGTGAGTGGTTGAGGGATTGGGATTGGGAAAGTCACTCCCGGAATAGTTTATATGCAGAACATACACAATAAACTGAGTGAAAACATCGCTAACTCAAGATGGTTCAGATGAGTCTCTCTCGGGATGCGAACCGCCAACCATTGGAACCGGCGTTTTTTTCTGAAGGTCGCAGAGACTTGAAAGTCAACTCCCCCCAGTACAATGGCCGACGCGATTCCAACGGTACTACCGGCGAGCTAATCGGACCGTGCTAACCCGAGATGGTTCAGATGAGTCTCTCTCGGGCTGCGAACCGCCAACCACTGGCACCGGGTTTAAGCTAATGCCCTGCGCTTAGACCACTAGGCTAGCGGGGAAACGATGGAACCCGGAATCTGGAAATAGGTCTTTTATAAAGGTCATTGGACCCAGGCTACTTGAAACTGGGCTTTTGGATGAGTGGATTATCGTCGGCTTGTTGCGTTTTTTCCGGGAAGGTCGCAGAGACTTGAAACCCGACTCCCCCACTATAATGGCCAATGCGATTCCAATGGTACTATCCGCGAGCTAATAGGACCATGGCAAGGCACTTTTCTGAGAATGAGTCATTTTGCTAATTGAGCTTCTAACACCTTTGTTTGATATTCAAATGAGGTCAGGTGTTGATGGGTGAGTGGTTGAGGTAGGGGGAAAGGGATTGGGAAAGTCGCTCCTGGAATAGTTCATATGCAAGAATATACACATCAACTGAGGCGAAACACTGCTAACTCAAGATGGTTCAAATGAGTCTATCTCAAGGTTCTATGCTCTGATCCTCAGGTTCTGAGAAATAAATCATGAGATCAATCTTGCTCTGACATCAGGGTTCTATGCTTTGATCTCAAGGTTCTATGCTCTGACATCAGGGTTCTATGCTTTGATCCCAAGGTTCTATGCTCTGATCCTCAGGTTTGAAGAGAGAAATAATGAGATACATCAGGCTTCTATGCTTTGATCTCAAGGTGCCATGCTCTGATCCTCAGGTTCTAAAAAAAGAAAGAAAGAGATACATCTTTACTTAACTAGATGCCTGACCATGGAGCCTGACCATGGAGGCCTGGGGCGGGTGTTGCTAAGCAGCTGCCGCTGCTCTGCCTAATTGAAAGAACTGCACCATGACCAGTGAGAACGGTCCCAGGAGGTGGGCTCAGGACGCAAACCCTTTGTGGTCATCGCTTCTCGGCCTTTTGGCTAAGATCAAGTGTAGTATCTGTTCTTATCAGTTTAATATCTGATACGTCCTCTATACGAGGATGTCTTATTAAGCAGATTTTTAGCCTTGGGAGACGAAATAGGAGCTTGCTCTGTTCACTCCACGCATCGACCCGGTATTGCAGTATTGCTGGGAACGGTGCACCCTTCAAATGCCTTGTGGACAACAAAACACCAATCCGATGGAGCAGTCTGTCGTTGACTTTGATTCTGTCGTCAACGATACAAGTCTCAGTCGCTGTCGGTCTTCAGGACATGTGTCAAACAAAGGGCCTGTGTACCTGTTACTGATGCCCCTCTCTCTATTGGAAGGGACACAGACTGTGCAATGGACACTGTTGCTCTCTTTAAAATGTGGGAACGCCCTCTTTAAAATATGGGCGTGGTAATGGGTGTGGCCTGTTGTTTTGAACACAGCACGTCAACCGAGGCTTACCGTGAGACATTTGACTGGGACGACTACATTACCTGCTGCTCTTGACAAGAGGGCAGTACTTACTTTGGTTTCTCTTCATAACGCACAAGTCTTTCGCCTTTTACTAAAGACTTCCGTGGAGAGGAACACCAATGAGTTGAACCTATTTTTGACAGGCTTTGCCGTTCGGCTGAGCCTTGTGCATTTGTGAAAATAAAATAAAGAGACAGTTTCTAAGACTAAGTTGTATGCTCTGACGTCAGGGTTCTATGCTTTGATCTCACGGTTCTATGCTCTGATCCTGAGGTTCTAAGAAAGAAAGAATGAGATAAATATTGCTCTGATTCTGTGCAGTGATCTCAAGGTTCTATGCTTTGATCCCAAGGTTCTATGCTCAGGTTAACGGTCATTTGGGGGGCGATGACTTCCAGGGCATACTTTGTCATACTTTACCCAGGTTTGAGGTCACGTTCTCTGGGTAAAGGGTGGGGAAATGCCCCTATAAAAGTGCATGGGACTCTGGGTCAGAGTCAGGGGAAGTAACAGGGACACTGGGGCACTGAAGGGTCATTTGGAGGAAGATGACTTCCAGGGCACTCGTGGTCTGACTTTACCCAGGCTTGAGGTCACTTTCTCTGGGTAAAGGTTGGGGAAATGCCCCTATAAAAGTACATGGGACTCTGGGTCAGAGTCAGGGGAAGTAACAGGGACACTGGGGAACTGGAGGGTCATTTGGAGGGAGATGGCTTCCAGGGCACACATTGGCTAACTTTACCCAGGAATAAGGTCACCTTCTCTGGGTAAAAGTTGGGGTCATGTGACCCCCTTGAACCACCTCTGGAGCTCACCCCCCTAACCCGGCTCACCCTCCGACCCCGGGGACCCACACTTAAGCACACCCCCTGAGTTAAAACCCCCTGTGCGCTTGTTTTAAAGTCCTGTGCCCCTGGTTCTCTAGAGTAAAGAAAGTCCGGGACCATGGATACAAAGAAAAGTGCTAGATGTTAGATGTATGCCCTTGGTTAGGTTGATAGGTGAGTGGTTGAGGGATTGGGATTGGGAAAGTCACTCCCGGAATAGTTTATATGCAGAACATACACAATAAACTGAGTGAAAACATCGCTAACTCAAGATGGTTCAGATGAGTCTCTCTCGGGATGCGAACCGCCAACCATTGGAACCGGCGTTTTTTTCTGAAGGTCGCAGAGACTTGAAAGTCAACTCCCCCCAGTACAATGGCCGACGCGATTCCAACGGTACTACCGGCGAGCTAATCGGACCGTGCTAACCCGAGATGGTTCAGATGAGTCTCTCTCGGGCTGCGAACCGCCAACCACTGGCACCGGGTTTAAGCTAATGCCCTGCGCTTAGACCACTAGGCTAGCGGGGAAACGATGGAACCCGGAATCTGGAAATAGGTCTTTTATAAAGGTCATTGGACCCAGGCTACTTGAAACTGGGCTTTTGGATGAGTGGATTATCGTCGGCTTGTTGCGTTTTTTCCGGGAAGGTCGCAGAGACTTGAAACCCGACTCCCCCACTATAATGGCCAATGCGATTCCAATGGTACTATCCGCGAGCTAATAGGACCATGGCAAGGCACTTTTCTGAGAATGAGTCATTTTGCTAATTGAGCTTCTAACACCTTTGTTTGATATTCAAATGAGGTCAGGTGTTGATGGGTGAGTGGTTGAGGTAGGGGGAAAGGGATTGGGAAAGTCGCTCCTGGAATAGTTCATATGCAAGAATATACACATCAACTGAGGCGAAACACTGCTAACTCAAGATGGTTCAAATGAGTCTATCTCAAGGTTCTATGCTCTGATCCTCAGGTTCTGAGAAATAAATAATGAGATCAATCTTGCTCTGACATCAGGGTTCTATGCTTTGATCTCAAGGTTCTATGCTCTGACATCAGGGTTCTATGCTTTGATCCCAAGGTTCTTATGCTCTGATCCTCAGGTTTGAAGAGAGAAATATTGAGATACATCTTGCTCTGACATCAGGCTTCTATGCTTTGATCTCAAGGTGCCATGCTCTGATCCTCAGGTTCTAAAAAAAGAAAGAAAGAGATACATCTTTACTTTACTAGATGCCTGACCATGGAGCCTGACCATGGAGGCCTGGGGCGGGTGTTGCTAAGCAGCTGCCGCTGCTCTGCCTAATTGAAAGAACTGCACCATGACCAGTGAGAACGGTCCCAGGAGGTGGGCTCAGGACGCAAACCCTTTGTGGTCATCGCTTCTCGGCCTTTTGGCTAAGATCAAGTGTAGTATCTGTTCTTATCAGTTTAATATCTGATATGTCCTCTATACGAGGATGTCTTATTAAGCAGATTTTTAGCCTTGGGAGATGAAATAGGAGCTTGCTCTGTTCACTCCACGCATCGACCCGGTATTGCAGTATTGCTGGGAACGGTGCACCCTTCAAATGCCTTGTGGACAACAAAACACCAATCCGATGGAGCAGTCTGTCGTTGACTTTGATTCTGTCGTCAACGATACAAGTCTCAGTCGCTGTCGGTCTTCAGGACATGTGTCAAACAAAGGGCCTGTGTACCTGTTACTGATGCCCCTCTCTCTATTGGAAGGGACACAGACTGTGCAATGGACACTGTTGCTCTCTTTAAAATGTGGGAACGCCCTCTTTAAAATATGGGCGTGGTAATGGGTGTGGCCTGTTGTTTTGAACACAGCACGTCAACCGAGGCTTACCGTGAGACATTTGACTGGGACGACTACATTACCTGCTGCTCTTGACAAGAGGGCAGTACTTACTTTGGTTTCTCTTCATAACGCACAAGTCTTTCGCCTTTTACTAAAGACTTCCGTGGAGAGGAACACCAATGAGTTGAACCTATTTTTGACAGGCTTTGCCATTCGGCTGAGCCTTGTGCATTTGTGAAAATAAAATAAAGAGACAGTTTCTAAGACTAAGTTGTATGCTCTGACATCAGGTTCTATGCTTTGATCTCACGGTTCTATGCTCTGATCCTGAGGTTCTAAGAAAGAAAGAATGAGATAAATATTGCTCTGATTCTGTGCAGTGATCTCAAGGTTCTATGCTTTGATCCCAAGGTTCTATGCTCAGGTTAACGGTCATTTGGGGGGCGATGACTTCCAGGGCATGCTTTGTCATACTTTACCCAGGTTTGAGGTCACGTTCTCTGGGTAAAGGTTGGGGAAATGCCCCTATAAAAGTGCATGGGACTCTGGGTCAGAGTCAGGGGAAGTAACAGGGACACTGGGGAACTGAAGGGTCATTTGGAGGAAGATGACTTCCAGGGCACTCGTGGTCTGACTTTACCCAGGCTTGAGGTCACTTTCTCTGGGTAAAGGTTGGGGAAATGCCCCTATAAAAGTACATGGGACTCTGGGTCAGAGTCAGGGGAAGTAACAGGGACACTGGGGAACTGGAGGGTCATTTGGAGGGAGATGGCTTCCAGGGCACACATTGGCTAACTTTACCCAGGAATAAGGTCACCTTCTCTGGGTAAAAGTTGGGGTCATGTGACCCCCTTGAACCACCTCTGGAGCTCACCCCCCTAACCCGGCTCACCCTCCGACCCCGTGGACCCACACTTAAGCACACCCCCTGAGTTAAAACCCCCTGTGCGCTTGTTTTAAAGTCCTGTGCCCCTGGTTCTCTAGAGTAAAGAAAGTCCGGAACAATAGATACACAGAAAAGTGTTAGATGTTAGAGCCCTTGGCTAGGTTGATAGGTGAGTGGTTGAGGGATAGGGATTGGGGAAGTCACTCCTGGAATAGTTCATATGCAAGAATATACACATCAACCCTTTGTGGTCATCGCTTCTCGGCCTTTTGGCTAAGATCAAGTGTAGTATCTGTTCTTATCAGTTTAATATCTGATATGTCCTCTATACGAGGATGTCTTATTAAGCAGATTTTTAGCCTTGGGAGATGAAATAGGAGCTTGCTCTGTTCACTCCACGCATCGACCCGGTATTGCAGTATTGCTGGGAACGGTGCACCCTTCAAATGCCTTGTGGACAACAAAACACCAATCCGATGGAGCAGTCTGTCGTTGACTTTGATTCTGTCGTCAACGATACAAGTCTCAGTCGCTGTCGGTCTTCAGGACATGTGTCAAACAAAGGGCCTGTGTACCTGTTACTGATGCCCCTCTCTCTATTGGAAGGGACACAGACTGTGCAATGGACACTGTTGCTCTCTTTAAAATGTGGGAACGCCCTCTTTAAAATATGGGCGTGGTAATGGGTGTGGCCTGTTGTTTTGAACACAGCACGTCAACTGAGGCTTACCGTGAGACATTTGACTGGGACGACTACATTACCTGCTGCTCTTGACAAGAGGGCAGTACTTACTTTGGTTTCTCTTCATAACGCACAAGTCTTTCGCCTTTTACTAAAGACTTCCGTGGAGAGGAACACCAATGAGTTGAACCTATTTTTGACAGGCTTTGCCATTCGGCTGAGCCTTGTGCATTTGTGAAAATAAAATAAAGAGACAGTTTCTAAGACTAAGTTGTATGCTCTGACATCAGGGTTCTATGCTTTGATCTCACGGTTCTATGCTCTGATCCTGAGGTTCTAAGAAAGAAAGAATGAGATAAATATTGCTCTGATTCTGTGCAGTGATCTCAAGGTTCTATGCTTTGATCCCAAGGTTCTATGCTCAGGTTAACGGTCATTTGGGGGGCGATGACTTCCAGGGCATGCTTTGTCATACTTTACCCAGGTTTGAGGTCACGTTCTCTGGGTAAAGGTTGGGGAAATGCCCCTATAAAAGTGCATGGGACTCTGGGTCAGAGTCAGGGGAAGTAACAGGGACACTGGGGAACTGAAGGGTCATTTGGAGGAAGATGACTTCCAGGGCACTCGTGGTCTGACTTTACCCAGGCTTGAGGTCACTTTCTCTGGGTAAAGGTTGGGGAAATGCCCCTATAAAAGTACATGGGACTCTGGGTCAGAGTCAGGGGAAGTAACAGGGACACTGGGGAACTGGAGGGTCATTTGGAGGGAGATGGCTTCCAGGGCACACATTGGCTAACTTTACCCAGGAATAAGGTCACCTTCTCTGGGTAAAAGTTGGGGTCATGTGACCCCCTTGAACCACCTCTGGAGCTCACCCCCCTAACCCGGCTCACCCTCCGACCCCGTGGACCCACACTTAAGCACACCCCCTGAGTTAAAACCCCCTGTGCGCTTGTTTTAAAGTCCTGTGCCCCTGGTTCTCTAGAGTAAAGAAAGTCCGGGACAATAGATACACAGAAAAGTGTTAGATGTTAGAGCCCTTGGCTAGGTTGATAGGTGAGTGGTTGAGGGATAGGGATTGGGGAAGTCACTCCTGGAATAGTTCATATGCAAGAATATACACATCAACTGAGGCGAAACACTGCTAACTCAAGATGGTTCAAATGAGTCTATCTCAAGGTTCTATGCTCTGATCCTCAGGTTCTGAGAAATAAATAATGAGATCAATCTTGCTCTGACATCAGGGTTCTATGCTTTGATCTCAAGGTTCTATGCTCTGACATCAGGGTTCTATGCTTTGATCCCAAGGTTCTTATGCTCTGATCCTCAGGTTTGAAGAGAGAAATATTGAGATACATCTTGCTCTGACATCAGGCTTCTATGCTTTGATCTCAAGGTGCCATGCTCTGATCCTCAGGTTCTAAAAAAAGAAAGAAAGAGATACATCTTTACTTTACTAGATGCCTGACCATGGAGCCTGACCATGGAGGCCTGGGGCGGGTGTTGCTAAGCAGCTGCCGCTGCTCTGCCTAATTGAAAGAACTGCACCATGACCAGTGAGAACGGTCCCAGGAGGTGGGCTCAGGACGCAAACCCTTTGTGGTCATCGCTTCTCGGCCTTTTGGCTAAGATCAAGTGTAGTATCTGTTCTTATCAGTTTAATATCTGATATGTCCTCTATACGAGGATGTCTTATTAAGCAGATTTTTAGCCTTGGGAGATGAAATAGGAGCTTGCTCTGTTCGCTCCACGCATCGACCCGGTATTGCAGTATTGCTGGGAACGGTGCACCCTTCAAATGCCTTGTGGACAACAAAACACCAATCCGATGGAGCAGTCTGTCGTTGACTTTGATTCTGTCGTCAACGATACAAGTCTCAGTCGCTGTCGGTCTTCAGGACATGTGTCAAACAAAGGGCCTGTGTACCTGTTACTGATGCCCCTCTCTCTATTGGAAGGGACACAGACTGTGCAATGGACACTGTTGCTCTATTTAAAATGTGGGAACGCCCTCTTTAAAATATGGGCGTGGTAATGGGTGTGGCCTGTTGTTTTGAACACAGCACGTCAACCGAGGCTTACCGTGAGACATTTGACTGGGACGACTACATTACCTGCTGCTCTTGACAAGAGGGCAGTACTTACTTTGGTTTCTCTTCATAACGCACAAGTCTTTCGCCTTTTACTAAAGACTTCCGTGGAGAGGAACACCAATGAGTTGAACCTATTTTTGACAGGCTTTGCCATTCGGCTGAGCCTTGTGCATTTGTGAAAATAAAATAAAGAGACAGTTTCTAAGACTAAGTTGTATGCTCTGACATCAGGGTTCTATGCTTTGATCTCACGGTTCTATGCTCTGATCCTGAGGTTCTAAGAAAGAAAGAATGAGATAAATATTGCTCTGATTCTGTGCAGTGATCTCAAGGTTCTATGCTTTGATCCCAAGGTTCTATGCTCAGGTTAACGGTCATTTGGGGGGCGATGACTTCCAGGGCATGCTTTGTCATACTTTACCCAGGTTTGAGGTCACGTTCTCTGGGTAAAGGTTGGGGAAATGCCCCTATAAAAGTGCATGGGACTCTGGGTCAGAGTCAGGGGAAGTAACAGGGACACTGGGGAACTGAAGGGTCATTTGGAGGAAGATGACTTCCAGGGCACTCGTGGTCTGACTTTACCCAGGCTTGAGGTCACTTTCTCTGGGTAAAGGTTGGGGAAATGCCCCTATAAAAGTACATGGGACTCTGGGTCAGAGTCAGGGGAAGTAACAGGGACACTGGGGAACTGGAGGGTCATTTGGAGGGAGATGGCTTCCAGGGCACACATTGGCTAACTTTACCCAGGAATAAGGTCACCTTCTCTGGGTAAAAGTTGGGGTCATGTGACCCCCTTGAACCACCTCTGGAGCTCACCCCCCTAACCCGGCTCACCCTCCGACCCCGTGGACCCACACTTAAGCACACCCCCTGAGTTAAAACCCCCTGTGCGCTTGTTTTAAAGTCCTGTGCCCCTGGTTCTCTAGAGTAAAGAAAGTCCGGGACAATAGATACACAGAAAAGTGTTAGATGTTAGAGCCCTTGGCTAGGTTGATAGGTGAGTGGTTGAGGGATAGGGATTGGGGAAGTCACTCCTGGAATAGTTCATATGCAAGAATATACACATCAACTGAGGCGAAACACTGCTAACTCAAGATGGTTCAAATGAGTCTATCTCAAGGTTCTATGCTCTGATCCTCAGGTTCTGAGAAATAAATAATGAGATCAATCTTGCTCTGACATCAGGGTTCTATGCTTTGATCTCAAGGTTCTATGCTCTGACATCAGGGTTCTATGCTTTGATCCCAAGGTTCTTATGCTCTGATCCTCAGGTTTGAAGAGAGAAATATTGAGATACATCTTGCTCTGACATCAGGCTTCTATGCTTTGATCTCAAGGTGCCATGCTCTGATCCTCAGGTTCTAAAAAAAGAAAGAAAGAGATACATCTTTACTTTACTAGATGCCTGACCATGGAGCCTGACCATGGAGGCCTGGGGCGGGTGTTGCTAAGCAGCTGCCGCTGCTCTGCCTAATTGAAAGAACTGCACCATGACCAGTGAGAACGGTCCCAGGAGGTGGGCTCAGGACGCAAACCCTTTGTGGTCATCGCTTCTCGGCCTTTTGGCTAAGATCAAGTGTAGTATCTGTTCTTATCAGTTTAATATCTGATATGTCCTCTATACGAGGATGTCTTATTAAGCAGATTTTTAGCCTTGGGAGATGAAATAGGAGCTTGCTCTGTTCACTCCACGCATCGACCCGGTATTGCAGTATTGCTGGGAACGGTGCACCCTTCAAATGCCTTGTGGACAACAAAACACCAATCCGATGGAGCAGTCTGTCGTTGACTTTGATTCTGTCGTCAACGATACAAGTCTCAGTCGCTGTCGGTCTTCAGGACATGTGTCAAACAAAGGGCCTGTGTACCTGTTACTGATGCCCCTCTCTCTATTGGAAGGGACACAGACTGTGCAATGGACACTGTTGCTCTCTTTAAAATGTGGGAACGCCCTCTTTAAAATATGGGCGTGGTAATGGGTGTGGCCTGTTGTTTTGAACACAGCACGTCAACCGAGGCTTACCGTGAGACATTTGACTGGGACGACTACATTACCTGCTGCTCTTGACAAGAGGGCAGTACTTACTTTGGTTTCTCTTCATAACGCACAAGTCTTTCGCCTTTTACTAAAGACTTCCGTGGAGAGGAACACCAATGAGTTGAACCTATTTTTGACAGGCTTTGCCATTCGGCTGAGCCTTGTGCATTTGTGAAAATAAAATAAAGAGACAGTTTCTAAGACTAAGTTGTATGCTCTGACATCAGGGTTCTATGCTTTGATCTCACGGTTCTATGCTCTGATCCTGAGGTTCTAAGAAAGAAAGAATGAGATAAATATTGCTCTGATTCTGTGCAGTGATCTCAAGGTTCTATGCTTTGATCCCAAGGTTCTATGCTCAGGTTAACGGTCATTTGGGGGGCGATGACTTCCAGGGCATGCTTTGTCATACTTTACCCAGGTTTGAGGTCACGTTCTCTGGGTAAAGGTTGGGGAAATGCCCCTATAAAAGTGCATGGGACTCTGGGTCAGAGTCAGGGGAAGTAACAGGGACACTGGGGAACTGAAGGGTCATTTGGAGGAAGATGACTTCCAGGGCACTCGTGGTCTGACTTTACCCAGGCTTGAGGTCACTTTCTCTGGGTAAAGGTTGGGGAAATGCCCCTATAAAAGTACATGGGACTCTGGGTCAGAGTCAGGGGAAGTAACAGGGACACTGGGGAACTGGAGGGTCATTTGGAGGGAGATGGCTTCCAGGGCACACATTGGCTAACTTTACCCAGGAATAAGGTCACCTTCTCTGGGTAAAAGTTGGGGTCATGTGACCCCCTTGAACCACCTCTGGAGCTCACCCCCCTAACCCGGCTCACCCTCCGACCCCGTGGACCCACACTTAAGCACACCCCCTGAGTTAAAACCCCCTGTGCGCTTGTTTTAAAGTCCTGTGCCCCTGGTTCTCTAGAGTAAAGAAAGTCCGGGACAATAGATACACAGAAAAGTGTTAGATGTTAGAGCCCTTGGCTAGGTTGATAGGTGAGTGGTTGAGGGATAGGGATTGGGGAAGTCACTCCTGGAATAGTTCATATGCAAGAATATACACATCAACTGAGGCGAAACACTGCTAACTCAAGATGGTTCAAATGAGTCTATCTCAAGGTTCTATGCTCTGATCCTCAGGTTCTGAGAAATAAATAATGAGATCAATCTTGCTCTGACATCAGGGTTCTATGCTTTGATCTCAAGGTTCTATGCTCTGACATCAGGGTTCTATGCTTTGATCCCAAGGTTCTTATGCTCTGATCCTCAGGTTTGAAGAGAGAAATATTGAGATACATCTTGCTCTGACATCAGGCTTCTATGCTTTGATCTCAAGGTGCCATGCTCTGATCCTCAGGTTCTAAAAAAAGAAAGAAAGAGATACATCTTTACTTTACTAGATGCCTGACCATGGAGCCTGACCATGGAGGCCTGGGGCGGGTGTTGCTAAGCAGCTGCCGCTGCTCTGCCTAATTGAAAGAACTGCACCATGACCAGTGAGAACGGTCCCAGGAGGTGGGCTCAGGACGCAAACCCTTTGTGGTCATCGCTTCTCGGCCTTTTGGCTAAGATCAAGTGTAGTATCTGTTCTTATCAGTTTAATATCTGATATGTCCTCTATACGAGGATGTCTTATTAAGCAGATTTTTAGCCTTGGGAGATGAAATAGGAGCTTGCTCTGTTCGCTCCACGCATCGACCCGGTATTGCAGTATTGCTGGGAACGGTGCACCCTTCAAATGCCTTGTGGACAACAAAACACCAATCCGATGGAGCAGTCTGTCGTTGACTTTGATTCTGTCGTCAACGATACAAGTCTCAGTCGCTGTCGGTCTTCAGGACATGTGTCAAACAAAGGGCCTGTGTACCTGTTACTGATGCCCCTCTCTCTATTGGAAGGGACACAGACTGTGCAATGGACACTGTTGCTCTATTTAAAATGTGGGAACGCCCTCTTTAAAATATGGGCGTGGTAATGGGTGTGGCCTGTTGTTTTGAACACAGCACGTCAACCGAGGCTTACCGTGAGACATTTGACTGGGACGACTACATTACCTGCTGCTCTTGACAAGAGGGCAGTACTTACTTTGGTTTCTCTTCATAACGCACAAGTCTTTCGCCTTTTACTAAAGACTTCCGTGGAGAGGAACACCAATGAGTTGAACCTATTTTTGACAGGCTTTGCCATTCGGCTGAGCCTTGTGCATTTGTGAAAATAAAATAAAGAGACAGTTTCTAAGACTAAGTTGTATGCTCTGACATCAGGGTTCTATGCTTTGATCTCACGGTTCTATGCTCTGATCCTGAGGTTCTAAGAAAGAAAGAATGAGATAAATATTGCTCTGATTCTGTGCAGTGATCTCAAGGTTCTATGCTTTGATCCCAAGGTTCTATGCTCAGGTTAACGGTCATTTGGGGGGCGATGACTTCCAGGGCATGCTTTGTCATACTTTACCCAGGTTTGAGGTCACGTTCTCTGGGTAAAGGTTGGGGAAATGCCCCTATAAAAGTGCATGGGACTCTGGGTCAGAGTCAGGGGAAGTAACAGGGACACTGGGGAATTGAAGGGTCATTTGGAGGAAGATGACTTCCAGGGCACTCGTGGTCTGACTTTACCCAGGCTTGAGGTCACTTTCTCTGGGTAAAGGTTGGGGAAATGCCCCTATAAAAGTACATGGGACTCTGGGTCAGAGTCAGGGGAAGTAACAGGGACACTGGGGAACTGGAGGGTCATTTGGAGGGAGATGGCTTCCAGGGCACACATTGGCTAACTTTACCCAGGAATAAGGTCACCTTCTCTGGGTAAAAGTTGGGGTCATGTGACCCCCTTGAACCACCTCTGGAGCTCACCCCCCTAACCCGGCTCACCCTCCGACCCCGTGGACCCACACTTAAGCACACCCCCTGAGTTAAAACCCCCTGTGCGCTTGTTTTAAAGTCCTGTGCCCCTGGTTCTCTAGAGTAAAGAAAGTCCGGGACAATAGATACACAGAAAAGTGTTAGATGTTAGAGCCCTTGGCTAGGTTGATAGGTGAGTGGTTGAGGGATAGGGATTGGGGAAGTCACTCCTGGAATAGTTCATATGCAAGAATATACACATCAACTGAGGCGAAACACTGCTAACTCAAGATGGTTCAAATGAGTCTATCTCAAGGTTCTATGCTCTGATCCTCAGGTTCTGAGAAATAAATAATGAGATCAATCTTGCTCTGACATCAGGGTTCTATGCTTTGATCTCAAGGTTCTATGCTCTGACATCAGGGTTCTATGCTTTGATCCCAAGGTTCTTATGCTCTGATCCTCAGGTTTGAAGAGAGAAATATTGAGATACATCTTGCTCTGACATCAGGCTTCTATGCTTTGATCTCAAGGTGCCATGCTCTGATCCTCAGGTTCTAAAAAAAGAAAGAAAGAGATACATCTTTACTTTACTAGATGCCTGACCATGGAGCCTGACCATGGAGGCCTGGGGCGGGTGTTGCTAAGCAGCTGCCGCTGCTCTGCCTAATTGAAAGAACTGCACCATGACCAGTGAGAACGGTCCCAGGAGGTGGGCTCAGGACGCAAACCCTTTGTGGTCATCGCTTCTCGGCCTTTTGGCTAAGATCAAGTGTAGTATCTGTTCTTATCAGTTTAATATCTGATATGTCCTCTATACGAGGATGTCTTATTAAGCAGATTTTTAGCCTTGGGAGATGAAATAGGAGCTTGCTCTGTTCGCTCCACGCATCGACCCGGTATTGCAGTATTGCTGGGAACGGTGCACCCTTCAAATGCCTTGTGGACAACAAAACACCAATCCGATGGAGCAGTCTGTCGTTGACTTTGATTCTGTCGTCAACGATACAAGTCTCAGTCGCTGTCGGTCTTCAGGACATGTGTCAAACAAAGGGCCTGTGTACCTGTTACTGATGCCCCTCTCTCTATTGGAAGGGACACAGACTGTGCAATGGACACTGTTGCTCTATTTAAAATGTGGGAACGCCCTCTTTAAAATATGGGCGTGGTAATGGGTGTGGCCTGTTGTTTTGAACACAGCACGTCAACCGAGGCTTACCGTGAGACATTTGACTGGGACGACTACATTACCTGCTGCTCTTGACAAGAGGGCAGTACTTACTTTGGTTTCTCTTCATAACGCACAAGTCTTTCGCCTTTTACTAAAGACTTCCGTGGAGAGGAACACCAATGAGTTGAACCTATTTTTGACAGGCTTTGCCATTCGGCTGAGCCTTGTGCATTTGTGAAAATAAAATAAAGAGACAGTTTCTAAGACTAAGTTGTATGCTCTGACATCAGGGTTCTATGCTTTGATCTCACGGTTCTATGCTCTGATCCTGAGGTTCTAAGAAAGAAAGAATGAGATAAATATTGCTCTGATTCTGTGCAGTGATCTCAAGGTTCTATGCTTTGATCCCAAGGTTCTATGCTCAGGTTAACGGTCATTTGGGGGGCGATGACTTCCAGGGCATGCTTTGTCATACTTTACCCAGGTTTGAGGTCACGTTCTCTGGGTAAAGGTTGGGGAAATGCCCCTATAAAAGTGCATGGGACTCTGGGTCAGAGTCAGGGGAAGTAACAGGGACACTGGGGAACTGAAGGGTCATTTGGAGGAAGATGACTTCCAGGGCACTCGTGGTCTGACTTTACCCAGGCTTGAGGTCACTTTCTCTGGGTAAAGGTTGGGGAAATGCCCCTATAAAAGTACATGGGACTCTGGGTCAGAGTCAGGGGAAGTAACAGGGACACTGGGGAACTGGAGGGTCATTTGGAGGGAGATGGCTTCCAGGGCACACATTGGCTAACTTTACCCAGGAATAAGGTCACCTTCTCTGGGTAAAAGTTGGGGTCATGTGACCCCCTTGAACCACCTCTGGAGCTCACCCCCCTAACCCGGCTCACCCTCCGACCCCGTGGACCCACACTTAAGCACACCCCCTGAGTTAAAACCCCCTGTGCGCTTGTTTTAAAGTCCTGTGCCCCTGGTTCTCTAGAGTAAAGAAAGTCCGGGACAATAGATACACAGAAAAGTGTTAGATGTTAGAGCCCTTGGCTAGGTTGATAGGTGAGTGGTTGAGGGATAGGGATTGGGGAAGTCACTCCTGGAATAGTTCATATGCAAGAATATACACATCAACTGAGGCGAAACACTGCTAACTCAAGATGGTTCAAATGAGTCTATCTCAAGGTTCTATGCTCTGATCCTCAGGTTCTGAGAAATAAATAATGAGATCAATCTTGCTCTGACATCAGGGTTCTATGCTTTGATCTCAAGGTTCTATGCTCTGACATCAGGGTTCTATGCTTTGATCCCAAGGTTCTTATGCTCTGATCCTCAGGTTTGAAGAGAGAAATATTGAGATACATCTTGCTCTGACATCAGGCTTCTATGCTTTGATCTCAAGGTGCCATGCTCTGATCCTCAGGTTCTAAAAAAAGAAAGAAAGAGATACATCTTTACTTTACTAGATGCCTGACCATGGAGCCTGACCATGGAGGCCTGGGGCGGGTGTTGCTAAGCAGCTGCCGCTGCTCTGCCTAATTGAAAGAACTGCACCATGACCAGTGAGAACGGTCCCAGGAGGTGGGCTCAGGACGCAAACCCTTTGTGGTCATCGCTTCTCGGCCTTTTGGCTAAGATCAAGTGTAGTATCTGTTCTTATCAGTTTAATATCTGATATGTCCTCTATACGAGGATGTCTTATTAAGCAGATTTTTAGCCTTGGGAGATGAAATAGGAGCTTGCTCTGTTCACTCCACGCATCGACCCGGTATTGCAGTATTGCTGGGAACGGTGCACCCTTCAAATGCCTTGTGGACAACAAAACACCAATCCGATGGAGCAGTCTGTCGTTGACTTTGATTCTGTCGTCAACGATACAAGTCTCAGTCGCTGTCGGTCTTCAGGACATGTGTCAAACAAAGGGCCTGTGTACCTGTTACTGATGCCCCTCTCTCTATTGGAAGGGACACAGACTGTGCAATGGACACTGTTGCTCTCTTTAAAATGTGGGAACGCCCTCTTTAAAATATGGGCGTGGTAATGGGTGTGGCCTGTTGTTTTGAACACAGCACGTCAACCGAGGCTTACCGTGAGACATTTGACTGGGACGACTACATTACCTGCTGCTCTTGACAAGAGGGCAGTACTTACTTTGGTTTCTCTTCATAACGCACAAGTCTTTCGCCTTTTACTAAAGACTTCCGTGGAGAGGAACACCAATGAGTTGAACCTATTTTTGACAGGCTTTGCCATTCGGCTGAGCCTTGTGCATTTGTGAAAATAAAATAAAGAGACAGTTTCTAAGACTAAGTTGTATGCTCTGACATCAGGGTTCTATGCTTTGATCTCACGGTTCTATGCTCTGATCCTGAGGTTCTAAGAAAGAAAGAATGAGATAAATATTGCTCTGATTCTGTGCAGTGATCTCAAGGTTCTATGCTTTGATCCCAAGGTTCTATGCTCAGGTTAACGGTCATTTGGGGGGCGATGACTTCCAGGGCATGCTTTGTCATACTTTACCCAGGTTTGAGGTCACGTTCTCTGGGTAAAGGTTGGGGAAATGCCCCTATAAAAGTGCATGGGACTCTGGGTCAGAGTCAGGGGAAGTAACAGGGACACTGGGGAACTGAAGGGTCATTTGGAGGAAGATGACTTCCAGGGCACTCGTGGTCTGACTTTACCCAGGCTTGAGGTCACTTTCTCTGGGTAAAGGTTGGGGAAATGCCCCTATAAAAGTACATGGGACTCTGGGTCAGAGTCAGGGGAAGTAACAGGGACACTGGGGAACTGGAGGGTCATTTGGAGGGAGATGGCTTCCAGGGCACACATTGGCTAACTTTACCCAGGAATAAGGTCACCTTCTCTGGGTAAAAGTTGGGGTCATGTGACCCCCTTGAACCACCTCTGGAGCTCACCCCCCTAACCCGGCTCACCCTCCGACCCCGTGGACCCACACTTAAGCACACCCCCTGAGTTAAAACCCCCTGTGCGCTTGTTTTAAAGTCCTGTGCCCCTGGTTCTCTAGAGTAAAGAAAGTCCGGGACAATAGATACACAGAAAAGTGTTAGATGTTAGAGCCCTTGGCTAGGTTGATAGGTGAGTGGTTGAGGGATAGGGATTGGGGAAGTCACTCCTGGAATAGTTCATATGCAAGAATATACACATCAACTGAGGCGAAACACTGCTAACTCAAGATGGTTCAAATGAGTCTATCTCAAGGTTCTATGCTCTGATCCTCAGGTTCTGAGAAATAAATAATGAGATCAATCTTGCTCTGACATCAGGGTTCTATGCTTTGATCTCAAGGTTCTATGCTCTGACATCAGGGTTCTATGCTTTGATCCCAAGGTTCTTATGCTCTGATCCTCAGGTTTGAAGAGAGAAATATTGAGATACATCTTGCTCTGACATCAGGCTTCTATGCTTTGATCTCAAGGTGCCATGCTCTGATCCTCAGGTTCTAAAAAAAGAAAGAAAGAGATACATCTTTACTTTACTAGATGCCTGACCATGGAGCCTGACCATGGAGGCCTGGGGCGGGTGTTGCTAAGCAGCTGCCGCTGCTCTGCCTAATTGAAAGAACTGCACCATGACCAGTGAGAACGGTCCCAGGAGGTGGGCTCAGGACGCAAACCCTTTGTGGTCATCGCTTCTCGGCCTTTTGGCTAAGATCAAGTGTAGTATCTGTTCTTATCAGTTTAATATCTGATATGTCCTCTATACGAGGATGTCTTATTAAGCAGATTTTTAGCCTTGGGAGATGAAATAGGAGCTTGCTCTGTTCGCTCCACGCATCGACCCGGTATTGCAGTATTGCTGGGAACGGTGCACCCTTCAAATGCCTTGTGGACAACAAAACACCAATCCGATGGAGCAGTCTGTCGTTGACTTTGATTCTGTCGTCAACGATACAAGTCTCAGTCGCTGTCGGTCTTCAGGACATGTGTCAAACAAAGGGCCTGTGTACCTGTTACTGATGCCCCTCTCTCTATTGGAAGGGACACAGACTGTGCAATGGACACTGTTGCTCTATTTAAAATGTGGGAACGCCCTCTTTAAAATATGGGCGTGGTAATGGGTGTGGCCTGTTGTTTTGAACACAGCACGTCAACCGAGGCTTACCGTGAGACATTTGACTGGGACGACTACATTACCTGCTGCTCTTGACAAGAGGGCAGTACTTACTTTGGTTTCTCTTCATAACGCACAAGTCTTTCGCCTTTTACTAAAGACTTCCGTGGAGAGGAACACCAATGAGTTGAACCTATTTTTGACAGGCTTTGCCATTCGGCTGAGCCTTGTGCATTTGTGAAAATAAAATAAAGAGACAGTTTCTAAGACTAAGTTGTATGCTCTGACATCAGGGTTCTATGCTTTGATCTCACGGTTCTATGCTCTGATCCTGAGGTTCTAAGAAAGAAAGAATGAGATAAATATTGCTCTGATTCTGTGCAGTGATCTCAAGGTTCTATGCTTTGATCCCAAGGTTCTATGCTCAGGTTAACGGTCATTTGGGGGGCGATGACTTCCAGGGCATGCTTTGTCATACTTTACCCAGGTTTGAGGTCACGTTCTCTGGGTAAAGGTTGGGGAAATGCCCCTATAAAAGTGCATGGGACTCTGGGTCAGAGTCAGGGGAAGTAACAGGGACACTGGGGAATTGAAGGGTCATTTGGAGGAAGATGACTTCCAGGGCACTCGTGGTCTGACTTTACCCAGGCTTGAGGTCACTTTCTCTGGGTAAAGGTTGGGGAAATGCCCCTATAAAAGTACATGGGACTCTGGGTCAGAGTCAGGGGAAGTAACAGGGACACTGGGGAACTGGAGGGTCATTTGGAGGGAGATGGCTTCCAGGGCACACATTGGCTAACTTTACCCAGGAATAAGGTCACCTTCTCTGGGTAAAAGTTGGGGTCATGTGACCCCCTTGAACCACCTCTGGAGCTCACCCCCCTAACCCGGCTCACCCTCCGACCCCGTGGACCCACACTTAAGCACACCCCCTGAGTTAAAACCCCCTGTGCGCTTGTTTTAAAGTCCTGTGCCCCTGGTTCTCTAGAGTAAAGAAAGTCCGGGACAATAGATACACAGAAAAGTGTTAGATGTTAGAGCCCTTGGCTAGGTTGATAGGTGAGTGGTTGAGGGATAGGGATTGGGGAAGTCACTCCTGGAATAGTTCATATGCAAGAATATACACATCAACTGAGGCGAAACACTGCTAACTCAAGATGGTTCAAATGAGTCTATCTCAAGGTTCTATGCTCTGATCCTCAGGTTCTGAGAAATAAATAATGAGATCAATCTTGCTCTGACATCAGGGTTCTATGCTTTGATCTCAAGGTTCTATGCTCTGACATCAGGGTTCTATGCTTTGATCCCAAGGTTCTTATGCTCTGATCCTCAGGTTTGAAGAGAGAAATATTGAGATACATCTTGCTCTGACATCAGGCTTCTATGCTTTGATCTCAAGGTGCCATGCTCTGATCCTCAGGTTCTAAAAAAAGAAAGAAAGAGATACATCTTTACTTTACTAGATGCCTGACCATGGAGCCTGACCATGGAGGCCTGGGGCGGGTGTTGCTAAGCAGCTGCCGCTGCTCTGCCTAATTGAAAGAACTGCACCATGACCAGTGAGAACGGTCCCAGGAGGTGGGCTCAGGACGCAAACCCTTTGTGGTCATCGCTTCTCGGCCTTTTGGCTAAGATCAAGTGTAGTATCTGTTCTTATCAGTTTAATATCTGATATGTCCTCTATACGAGGATGTCTTATTAAGCAGATTTTTAGCCTTGGGAGATGAAATAGGAGCTTGCTCTGTTCACTCCACGCATCGACCCGGTATTGCAGTATTGCTGGGAACGGTGCACCCTTCAAATGCCTTGTGGACAACAAAACACCAATCCGATGGAGCAGTCTGTCGTTGACTTTGATTCTGTCGTCAACGATACAAGTCTCAGTCGCTGTCGGTCTTCAGGACATGTGTCAAACAAAGGGCCTGTGTACCTGTTACTGATGCCCCTCTCTCTATTGGAAGGGACACAGACTGTGCAATGGACACTGTTGCTCTCTTTAAAATGTGGGAACGCCCTCTTTAAAATATGGGCGTGGTAATGGGTGTGGCCTGTTGTTTTGAACACAGCACGTCAACCGAGGCTTACCGTGAGACATTTGACTGGGACGACTACATTACCTGCTGCTCTTGACAAGAGGGCAGTACTTACTTTGGTTTCTCTTCATAACGCACAAGTCTTTCGCCTTTTACTAAAGACTTCCGTGGAGAGGAACACCAATGAGTTGAACCTATTTTTGACAGGCTTTGCCATTCGGCTGAGCCTTGTGCATTTGTGAAAATAAAATAAAGAGACAGTTTCTAAGACTAAGTTGTATGCTCTGACATCAGGGTTCTATGCTTTGATCTCACGGTTCTATGCTCTGATCCTGAGGTTCTAAGAAAGAAAGAATGAGATAAATATTGCTCTGATTCTGTGCAGTGATCTCAAGGTTCTATGCTTTGATCCCAAGGTTCTATGCTCAGGTTAACGGTCATTTGGGGGGCGATGACTTCCAGGGCATGCTTTGTCATACTTTACCCAGGTTTGAGGTCACGTTCTCTGGGTAAAGGTTGGGGAAATGCCCCTATAAAAGTGCATGGGACTCTGGGTCAGAGTCAGGGGAAGTAACAGGGACACTGGGGAACTGAAGGGTCATTTGGAGGAAGATGACTTCCAGGGCACTCGTGGTCTGACTTTACCCAGGCTTGAGGTCACTTTCTCTGGGTAAAGGTTGGGGAAATGCCCCTATAAAAGTACATGGGACTCTGGGTCAGAGTCAGGGGAAGTAACAGGGACACTGGGGAACTGGAGGGTCATTTGGAGGGAGATGGCTTCCAGGGCACACATTGGCTAACTTTACCCAGGAATAAGGTCACCTTCTCTGGGTAAAAGTTGGGGTCATGTGACCCCCTTGAACCACCTCTGGAGCTCACCCCCCTAACCCGGCTCACCCTCCGACCCCGTGGACCCACACTTAAGCACACCCCCTGAGTTAAAACCCCCTGTGCGCTTGTTTTAAAGTCCTGTGCCCCTGGTTCTCTAGAGTAAAGAAAGTCCGGGACAATAGATACACAGAAAAGTGTTAGATGTTAGAGCCCTTGGCTAGGTTGATAGGTGAGTGGTTGAGGGATAGGGATTGGGGAAGTCACTCCTGGAATAGTTCATATGCAAGAATATACACATCAACTGAGGCGAAACACTGCTAACTCAAGATGGTTCAAATGAGTCTATCTCAAGGTTCTATGCTCTGATCCTCAGGTTCTGAGAAATAAATAATGAGATCAATCTTGCTCTGACATCAGGGTTCTATGCTTTGATCTCAAGGTTCTATGCTCTGACATCAGGGTTCTATGCTTTGATCCCAAGGTTCTTATGCTCTGATCCTCAGGTTTGAAGAGAGAAATATTGAGATACATCTTGCTCTGACATCAGGCTTCTATGCTTTGATCTCAAGGTGCCATGCTCTGATCCTCAGGTTCTAAAAAAAGAAAGAAAGAGATACATCTTTACTTTACTAGATGCCTGACCATGGAGCCTGACCATGGAGGCCTGGGGCGGGTGTTGCTAAGCAGCTGCCGCTGCTCTGCCTAATTGAAAGAACTGCACCATGACCAGTGAGAACGGTCCCAGGAGGTGGGCTCAGGACGCAAACCCTTTGTGGTCATCGCTTCTCGGCCTTTTGGCTAAGATCAAGTGTAGTATCTGTTCTTATCAGTTTAATATCTGATATGTCCTCTATACGAGGATGTCTTATTAAGCAGATTTTTAGCCTTGGGAGATGAAATAGGAGCTTGCTCTGTTCGCTCCACGCATCGACCCGGTATTGCAGTATTGCTGGGAACGGTGCACCCTTCAAATGCCTTGTGGACAACAAAACACCAATCCGATGGAGCAGTCTGTCGTTGACTTTGATTCTGTCGTCAACGATACAAGTCTCAGTCGCTGTCGGTCTTCAGGACATGTGTCAAACAAAGGGCCTGTGTACCTGTTACTGATGCCCCTCTCTCTATTGGAAGGGACACAGACTGTGCAATGGACACTGTTGCTCTATTTAAAATGTGGGAACGCCCTCTTTAAAATATGGGCGTGGTAATGGGTGTGGCCTGTTGTTTTGAACACAGCACGTCAACCGAGGCTTACCGTGAGACATTTGACTGGGACGACTACATTACCTGCTGCTCTTGACAAGAGGGCAGTACTTACTTTGGTTTCTCTTCATAACGCACAAGTCTTTCGCCTTTTACTAAAGACTTCCGTGGAGAGGAACACCAATGAGTTGAACCTATTTTTGACAGGCTTTGCCATTCGGCTGAGCCTTGTGCATTTGTGAAAATAAAATAAAGAGACAGTTTCTAAGACTAAGTTGTATGCTCTGACATCAGGGTTCTATGCTTTGATCTCACGGTTCTATGCTCTGATCCTGAGGTTCTAAGAAAGAAAGAATGAGATAAATATTGCTCTGATTCTGTGCAGTGATCTCAAGGTTCTATGCTTTGATCCCAAGGTTCTATGCTCAGGTTAACGGTCATTTGGGGGGCGATGACTTCCAGGGCATGCTTTGTCATACTTTACCCAGGTTTGAGGTCACGTTCTCTGGGTAAAGGTTGGGGAAATGCCCCTATAAAAGTGCATGGGACTCTGGGTCAGAGTCAGGGGAAGTAACAGGGACACTGGGGAATTGAAGGGTCATTTGGAGGAAGATGACTTCCAGGGCACTCGTGGTCTGACTTTACCCAGGCTTGAGGTCACTTTCTCTGGGTAAAGGTTGGGGAAATGCCCCTATAAAAGTACATGGGACTCTGGGTCAGAGTCAGGGGAAGTAACAGGGACACTGGGGAACTGGAGGGTCATTTGGAGGGAGATGGCTTCCAGGGCACACATTGGCTAACTTTACCCAGGAATAAGGTCACCTTCTCTGGGTAAAAGTTGGGGTCATGTGACCCCCTTGAACCACCTCTGGAGCTCACCCCCCTAACCCGGCTCACCCTCCGACCCCGTGGACCCACACTTAAGCACACCCCCTGAGTTAAAACCCCCTGTGCGCTTGTTTTAAAGTCCTGTGCCCCTGGTTCTCTAGAGTAAAGAAAGTCCGGGACAATAGATACACAGAAAAGTGTTAGATGTTAGAGCCCTTGGCTAGGTTGATAGGTGAGTGGTTGAGGGATAGGGATTGGGGAAGTCACTCCTGGAATAGTTCATATGCAAGAATATACACATCAACTGAGGCGAAACACTGCTAACTCAAGATGGTTCAAATGAGTCTATCTCAAGGTTCTATGCTCTGATCCTCAGGTTCTGAGAAATAAATAATGAGATCAATCTTGCTCTGACATCAGGGTTCTATGCTTTGATCTCAAGGTTCTATGCTCTGACATCAGGGTTCTATGCTTTGATCCCAAGGTTCTTATGCTCTGATCCTCAGGTTTGAAGAGAGAAATATTGAGATACATCTTGCTCTGACATCAGGCTTCTATGCTTTGATCTCAAGGTGCCATGCTCTGATCCTCAGGTTCTAAAAAAAGAAAGAAAGAGATACATCTTTACTTTACTAGATGCCTGACCATGGAGCCTGACCATGGAGGCCTGGGGCGGGTGTTGCTAAGCAGCTGCCGCTGCTCTGCCTAATTGAAAGAACTGCACCATGACCAGTGAGAACGGTCCCAGGAGGTGGGCTCAGGACGCAAACCCTTTGTGGTCATCGCTTCTCGGCCTTTTGGCTAAGATCAAGTGTAGTATCTGTTCTTATCAGTTTAATATCTGATATGTCCTCTATACGAGGATGTCTTATTAAGCAGATTTTTAGCCTTGGGAGATGAAATAGGAGCTTGCTCTGTTCACTCCACGCATCGACCCGGTATTGCAGTATTGCTGGGAACGGTGCACCCTTCAAATGCCTTGTGGACAACAAAACACCAATCCGATGGAGCAGTCTGTCGTTGACTTTGATTCTGTCGTCAACGATACAAGTCTCAGTCGCTGTCGGTCTTCAGGACATGTGTCAAACAAAGGGCCTGTGTACCTGTTACTGATGCCCCTCTCTCTATTGGAAGGGACACAGACTGTGCAATGGACACTGTTGCTCTCTTTAAAATGTGGGAACGCCCTCTTTAAAATATGGGCGTGGTAATGGGTGTGGCCTGTTGTTTTGAACACAGCACGTCAACCGAGGCTTACCGTGAGACATTTGACTGGGACGACTACATTACCTGCTGCTCTTGACAAGAGGGCAGTACTTACTTTGGTTTCTCTTCATAACGCACAAGTCTTTCGCCTTTTACTAAAGACTTCCGTGGAGAGGAACACCAATGAGTTGAACCTATTTTTGACAGGCTTTGCCATTCGGCTGAGCCTTGTGCATTTGTGAAAATAAAATAAAGAGACAGTTTCTAAGACTAAGTTGTATGCTCTGACATCAGGGTTCTATGCTTTGATCTCACGGTTCTATGCTCTGATCCTGAGGTTCTAAGAAAGAAAGAATGAGATAAATATTGCTCTGATTCTGTGCAGTGATCTCAAGGTTCTATGCTTTGATCCCAAGGTTCTATGCTCAGGTTAACGGTCATTTGGGGGGCGATGACTTCCAGGGCATGCTTTGTCATACTTTACCCAGGTTTGAGGTCACGTTCTCTGGGTAAAGGTTGGGGAAATGCCCCTATAAAAGTGCATGGGACTCTGGGTCAGAGTCAGGGGAAGTAACAGGGACACTGGGGAACTGAAGGGTCATTTGGAGGAAGATGACTTCCAGGGCACTCGTGGTCTGACTTTACCCAGGCTTGAGGTCACTTTCTCTGGGTAAAGGTTGGGGAAATGCCCCTATAAAAGTACATGGGACTCTGGGTCAGAGTCAGGGGAAGTAACAGGGACACTGGGGAACTGGAGGGTCATTTGGAGGGAGATGGCTTCCAGGGCACACATTGGCTAACTTTACCCAGGAATAAGGTCACCTTCTCTGGGTAAAAGTTGGGGTCATGTGACCCCCTTGAACCACCTCTGGAGCTCACCCCCCTAACCCGGCTCACCCTCCGACCCCGTGGACCCACACTTAAGCACACCCCCTGAGTTAAAACCCCCTGTGCGCTTGTTTTAAAGTCCTGTGCCCCTGGTTCTCTAGAGTAAAGAAAGTCCGGGACAATAGATACACAGAAAAGTGTTAGATGTTAGAGCCCTTGGCTAGGTTGATAGGTGAGTGGTTGAGGGATAGGGATTGGGGAAGTCACTCCTGGAATAGTTCATATGCAAGAATATACACATCAACTGAGGCGAAACACTGCTAACTCAAGATGGTTCAAATGAGTCTATCTCAAGGTTCTATGCTCTGATCCTCAGGTTCTGAGAAATAAATAATGAGATCAATCTTGCTCTGACATCAGGGTTCTATGCTTTGATCTCAAGGTTCTATGCTCTGACATCAGGGTTCTATGCTTTGATCCCAAGGTTCTTATGCTCTGATCCTCAGGTTTGAAGAGAGAAATATTGAGATACATCTTGCTCTGACATCAGGCTTCTATGCTTTGATCTCAAGGTGCCATGCTCTGATCCTCAGGTTCTAAAAAAAGAAAGAAAGAGATACATCTTTACTTTACTAGATGCCTGACCATGGAGCCTGACCATGGAGGCCTGGGGCGGGTGTTGCTAAGCAGCTGCCGCTGCTCTGCCTAATTGAAAGAACTGCACCATGACCAGTGAGAACGGTCCCAGGAGGTGGGCTCAGGACGCAAACCCTTTGTGGTCATCGCTTCTCGGCCTTTTGGCTAAGATCAAGTGTAGTATCTGTTCTTATCAGTTTAATATCTGATATGTCCTCTATACGAGGATGTCTTATTAAGCAGATTTTTAGCCTTGGGAGATGAAATAGGAGCTTGCTCTGTTCACTCCACGCATCGACCCGGTATTGCAGTATTGCTGGGAACGGTGCACCCTTCAAATGCCTTGTGGACAACAAAACACCAATCCGATGGAGCAGTCTGTCGTTGACTTTGATTCTGTCGTCAACGATACAAGTCTCAGTCGCTGTCGGTCTTCAGGACATGTGTCAAACAAAGGGCCTGTGTACCTGTTACTGATGCCCCTCTCTCTATTGGAAGGGACACAGACTGTGCAATGGACACTGTTGCTCTCTTTAAAATGTGGGAACGCCCTCTTTAAAATATGGGCGTGGTAATGGGTGTGGCCTGTTGTTTTGAACACAGCACGTCAACCGAGGCTTACCGTGAGACATTTGACTGGGACGACTACATTACCTGCTGCTCTTGACAAGAGGGCAGTACTTACTTTGGTTTCTCTTCATAACGCACAAGTCTTTCGCCTTTTACTAAAGACTTCCGTGGAGAGGAACACCAATGAGTTGAACCTATTTTTGACAGGCTTTGCCATTCGGCTGAGCCTTGTGCATTTGTGAAAATAAAATAAAGAGACAGTTTCTAAGACTAAGTTGTATGCTCTGACATCAGGGTTCTATGCTTTGATCTCACGGTTCTATGCTCTGATCCTGAGGTTCTAAGAAAGAAAGAATGAGATAAATATTGCTCTGATTCTGTGCAGTGATCTCAAGGTTCTATGCTTTGATCCCAAGGTTCTATGCTCAGGTTAACGGTCATTTGGGGGGCGATGACTTCCAGGGCATGCTTTGTCATACTTTACCCAGGTTTGAGGTCACGTTCTCTGGGTAAAGGTTGGGGAAATGCCCCTATAAAAGTGCATGGGACTCTGGGTCAGAGTCAGGGGAAGTAACAGGGACACTGGGGAACTGAAGGGTCATTTGGAGGAAGATGACTTCCAGGGCACTCGTGGTCTGACTTTACCCAGGCTTGAGGTCACTTTCTCTGGGTAAAGGTTGGGGAAATGCCCCTATAAAAGTACATGGGACTCTGGGTCAGAGTCAGGGGAAGTAACAGGGACACTGGGGAACTGGAGGGTCATTTGGAGGGAGATGGCTTCCAGGGCACACATTGGCTAACTTTACCCAGGAATAAGGTCACCTTCTCTGGGTAAAAGTTGGGGTCATGTGACCCCCTTGAACCACCTCTGGAGCTCACCCCCCTAACCCGGCTCACCCTCCGACCCCGTGGACCCACACTTAAGCACACCCCCTGAGTTAAAACCCCCTGTGCGCTTGTTTTAAAGTCCTGTGCCCCTGGTTCTCTAGAGTAAAGAAAGTCCGGGACAATAGATACACAGAAAAGTGTTAGATGTTAGAGCCCTTGGCTAGGTTGATAGGTGAGTGGTTGAGGGATAGGGATTGGGGAAGTCACTCCTGGAATAGTTCATATGCAAGAATATACACATCAACTGAGGCGAAACACTGCTAACTCAAGATGGTTCAAATGAGTCTATCTCAAGGTTCTATGCTCTGATCCTCAGGTTCTGAGAAATAAATAATGAGATCAATCTTGCTCTGACATCAGGGTTCTATGCTTTGATCTCAAGGTTCTATGCTCTGACATCAGGGTTCTATGCTTTGATCCCAAGGTTCTTATGCTCTGATCCTCAGGTTTGAAGAGAGAAATATTGAGATACATCTTGCTCTGACATCAGGCTTCTATGCTTTGATCTCAAGGTGCCATGCTCTGATCCTCAGGTTCTAAAAAAAGAAAGAAAGAGATACATCTTTACTTTACTAGATGCCTGACCATGGAGCCTGACCATGGAGGCCTGGGGCGGGTGTTGCTAAGCAGCTGCCGCTGCTCTGCCTAATTGAAAGAACTGCACCATGACCAGTGAGAACGGTCCCAGGAGGTGGGCTCAGGACGCAAACCCTTTGTGGTCATCGCTTCTCGGCCTTTTGGCTAAGATCAAGTGTAGTATCTGTTCTTATCAGTTTAATATCTGATATGTCCTCTATACGAGGATGTCTTATTAAGCAGATTTTTAGCCTTGGGAGATGAAATAGGAGCTTGCTCTGTTCGCTCCACGCATCGACCCGGTATTGCAGTATTGCTGGGAACGGTGCACCCTTCAAATGCCTTGTGGACAACAAAACACCAATCCGATGGAGCAGTCTGTCGTTGACTTTGATTCTGTCGTCAACGATACAAGTCTCAGTCGCTGTCGGTCTTCAGGACATGTGTCAAACAAAGGGCCTGTGTACCTGTTACTGATGCCCCTCTCTCTATTGGAAGGGACACAGACTGTGCAATGGACACTGTTGCTCTATTTAAAATGTGGGAACGCCCTCTTTAAAATATGGGCGTGGTAATGGGTGTGGCCTGTTGTTTTGAACACAGCACGTCAACCGAGGCTTACCGTGAGACATTTGACTGGGACGACTACATTACCTGCTGCTCTTGACAAGAGGGCAGTACTTACTTTGGTTTCTCTTCATAACGCACAAGTCTTTCGCCTTTTACTAAAGACTTCCGTGGAGAGGAACACCAATGAGTTGAACCTATTTTTGACAGGCTTTGCCATTCGGCTGAGCCTTGTGCATTTGTGAAAATAAAATAAAGAGACAGTTTCTAAGACTAAGTTGTATGCTCTGACATCAGGGTTCTATGCTTTGATCTCACGGTTCTATGCTCTGATCCTGAGGTTCTAAGAAAGAAAGAATGAGATAAATATTGCTCTGATTCTGTGCAGTGATCTCAAGGTTCTATGCTTTGATCCCAAGGTTCTATGCTCAGGTTAACGGTCATTTGGGGGGCGATGACTTCCAGGGCATGCTTTGTCATACTTTACCCAGGTTTGAGGTCACGTTCTCTGGGTAAAGGTTGGGGAAATGCCCCTATAAAAGTGCATGGGACTCTGGGTCAGAGTCAGGGGAAGTAACAGGGACACTGGGGAACTGAAGGGTCATTTGGAGGAAGATGACTTCCAGGGCACTCGTGGTCTGACTTTACCCAGGCTTGAGGTCACTTTCTCTGGGTAAAGGTTGGGGAAATGCCCCTATAAAAGTACATGGGACTCTGGGTCAGAGTCAGGGGAAGTAACAGGGACACTGGGGAACTGGAGGGTCATTTGGAGGGAGATGGCTTCCAGGGCACACATTGGCTAACTTTACCCAGGAATAAGGTCACCTTCTCTGGGTAAAAGTTGGGGTCATGTGACCCCCTTGAACCACCTCTGGAGCTCACCCCCCTAACCCGGCTCACCCTCCGACCCCGTGGACCCACACTTAAGCACACCCCCTGAGTTAAAACCCCCTGTGCGCTTGTTTTAAAGTCCTGTGCCCCTGGTTCTCTAGAGTAAAGAAAGTCCGGGACAATAGATACACAGAAAAGTGTTAGATGTTAGAGCCCTTGGCTAGGTTGATAGGTGAGTGGTTGAGGGATAGGGATTGGGGAAGTCACTCCTGGAATAGTTCATATGCAAGAATATACACATCAACTGAGGCGAAACACTGCTAACTCAAGATGGTTCAAATGAGTCTATCTCAAGGTTCTATGCTCTGATCCTCAGGTTCTGAGAAATAAATAATGAGATCAATCTTGCTCTGACATCAGGGTTCTATGCTTTGATCTCAAGGTTCTATGCTCTGACATCAGGGTTCTATGCTTTGATCCCAAGGTTCTTATGCTCTGATCCTCAGGTTTGAAGAGAGAAATATTGAGATACATCTTGCTCTGACATCAGGCTTCTATGCTTTGATCTCAAGGTGCCATGCTCTGATCCTCAGGTTCTAAAAAAAGAAAGAAAGAGATACATCTTTACTTTACTAGATGCCTGACCATGGAGCCTGACCATGGAGGCCTGGGGCGGGTGTTGCTAAGCAGCTGCCGCTGCTCTGCCTAATTGAAAGAACTGCACCATGACCAGTGAGAACGGTCCCAGGAGGTGGGCTCAGGACGCAAACCCTTTGTGGTCATCGCTTCTCGGCCTTTTGGCTAAGATCAAGTGTAGTATCTGTTCTTATCAGTTTAATATCTGATATGTCCTCTATACGAGGATGTCTTATTAAGCAGATTTTTAGCCTTGGGAGATGAAATAGGAGCTTGCTCTGTTCACTCCACGCATCGACCCGGTATTGCAGTATTGCTGGGAACGGTGCACCCTTCAAATGCCTTGTGGACAACAAAACACCAATCCGATGGAGCAGTCTGTCGTTGACTTTGATTCTGTCGTCAACGATACAAGTCTCAGTCGCTGTCGGTCTTCAGGACATGTGTCAAACAAAGGGCCTGTGTACCTGTTACTGATGCCCCTCTCTCTATTGGAAGGGACACAGACTGTGCAATGGACACTGTTGCTCTCTTTAAAATGTGGGAACGCCCTCTTTAAAATATGGGCGTGGTAATGGGTGTGGCCTGTTGTTTTGAACACAGCACGTCAACCGAGGCTTACCGTGAGACATTTGACTGGGACGACTACATTACCTGCTGCTCTTGACAAGAGGGCAGTACTTACTTTGGTTTCTCTTCATAACGCACAAGTCTTTCGCCTTTTACTAAAGACTTCCGTGGAGAGGAACACCAATGAGTTGAACCTATTTTTGACAGGCTTTGCCATTCGGCTGAGCCTTGTGCATTTGTGAAAATAAAATAAAGAGACAGTTTCTAAGACTAAGTTGTATGCTCTGACATCAGGGTTCTATGCTTTGATCTCACGGTTCTATGCTCTGATCCTGAGGTTCTAAGAAAGAAAGAATGAGATAAATATTGCTCTGATTCTGTGCAGTGATCTCAAGGTTCTATGCTTTGATCCCAAGGTTCTATGCTCAGGTTAACGGTCATTTGGGGGGCGATGACTTCCAGGGCATGCTTTGTCATACTTTACCCAGGTTTGAGGTCACGTTCTCTGGGTAAAGGTTGGGGAAATGCCCCTATAAAAGTGCATGGGACTCTGGGTCAGAGTCAGGGGAAGTAACAGGGACACTGGGGAACTGAAGGGTCATTTGGAGGAAGATGACTTCCAGGGCACTCGTGGTCTGACTTTACCCAGGCTTGAGGTCACTTTCTCTGGGTAAAGGTTGGGGAAATGCCCCTATAAAAGTACATGGGACTCTGGGTCAGAGTCAGGGGAAGTAACAGGGACCACTGGGGAACTGGAGGGTCATTTGGAGGGAGATGGCTTCCAGGGCACACATTGGCTAACTTTACCCAGGAATAAGGTCACCTTCTCTGGGGTAAAAGTTGGGGTCATGTGACCCCCTTGAACCACCTCTGGAGCTCACCCCCCTAACCCCGGCTCACCCTCCGACCCCGTGGACCCACACTTAAGCACACCCCCCTGAGTTAAAACCCCCTGTGCGCTTGTTTTAAAGTCCTGTGCCCCTGGTTCTCTAGAGTAAAGAAAGTCCGGGACAATAGATACACAGAAAGTGTTAGATGTTAGAGCCCTTGGCTAGGTTGATAGGTGAGTGGTTGAGGGATAAGGATTGGGGAAGTCACTCCTGGAATAGTTATATGCAAGAATATACACCATCAACTGAGGCGAAACCACTGCTAACTCAAGATGGTTCAAATGAGTCTATCTCAAGGTTCTATGCTCTGATCCTCAGGTTCTGAGAAATAAAATAATGAGATCAATCTTGCTCTGACATCAGGGTTCTATGCTTTGATCTCAAGGTTCTATGCTCTGACATCAGGGTTCTATGCTTTGATCCCAAGGTTCTTATGCTCTGATCCTCAGGTTTGAAGAGAGAAATATTGAGATACATCTTGCTCTGACATTCAGGCTTCTATGCTTTGATCTCAAGGTGCCATGCTCTGATCCTCAGGTTCTAAAAAAAGAAAGAAAGAGATACATCTAACTAGATGCCTGACCATGGAGCCTGACCATGGAGGCCTGGGGCGGGTGTTGCTAAGCAGCTGCCGCTGCTCTGCCTAATTGAAAGAACTGCACCATGACCAGTGAGAACGGTCCCAGGAGGTGGGCTCAGGACGCAAACCCTTTTGTGGTCATCGCTTCTCGGCCTTTTGGCTAAGATCAAGTGTAGTATCTGTTCTTATCAGTTTAATATCTGATATGTCCTCTATACGAGGATGTCTTATTAAGCAGATTTTTAGCCTTGGGAGATGAAATAGGAGCTTGCTCTGTTCGCTCCACGCATCGACCCGGTATTGCAGTATTGCTGGGAACGGTGCACCCTTCAAATGCCTTGTGGACAACAAAACACCAATCCGATGGAGCAGTCTGTCGTTGACTTTGATTCTGTCGTCAACGATACAAGTCTCAGTCGCTGTCGGTCTTCAGGACATGTGTCAAACAAAGGGCCTGTGTACCTGTTACTGATGCCCCTCTCTCTATTGGAAGGGACACAGACTGTGCAATGGACACTGTTGCTCTATTTAAAATGTGGGAACGCCCTCTTTAAAATATGGGCGTGGTAATGGGTGTGGCCTGTTGTTTTGAACACAGCACGTCAACCGAGGCTTACCGTGAGACATTTGACTGGGACGACTACATTACCTGCTGCTCTTGACAAGAGGGCAGTACTTACTTTGGTTTCTCTTCATAACGCACAAGTCTTTCGCCTTTTACTAAAGACTTCCGTGGAGAGGAACACCAATGAGTTGAACCTATTTTTGACAGGCTTTGCCATTCGGCTGAGCCTTGTGCATTTGTGAAAATAAAATAAAGAGACAGTTTCTAAGACTAAGTTGTATGCTCTGACATCAGGGTTCTATGCTTTGATCTCACGGTTCTATGCTCTGATCCTGAGGTTCTAAGAAAGAAAGAATGAGATAAATATTGCTCTGATTCTGTGCAGTGATCTCAAGGTTCTATGCTTTGATCCCAAGGTTCTATGCTCAGGTTAACGGTCATTTGGGGGGCGATGACTTCCAGGGCATGCTTTGTCATACTTTACCCAGGTTTGAGGTCACGTTCTCTGGGTAAAGGTTGGGGAAATGCCCCTATAAAAGTGCATGGGACTCTGGGTCAGAGTCAGGGGAAGTAACAGGGACACTGGGGAACTGAAGGGTCATTTGGAGGAAGATGACTTCCAGGGCACTCGTGGTCTGACTTTACCCAGGCTTGAGGTCACTTTCTCTGGGTAAAGGTTGGGGAAATGCCCCTATAAAAGTACATGGGACTCTGGGTCAGAGTCAGGGGAAGTAACAGGGACACTGGGGAACTGGAGGGTCATTTGGAGGGAGATGGCTTCCAGGGCACACATTGGCTAACTTTACCCAGGAATAAGGTCACCTTCTCTGGGTAAAAGTTGGGGTCATGTGACCCCCTTGAACCACCTCTGGAGCTCACCCCCCTAACCCGGCTCACCCTCCGACCCCGTGGACCCACACTTAAGCACACCCCCTGAGTTAAAACCCCCTGTGCGCTTGTTTTAAAGTCCTGTGCCCCTGGTTCTCTAGAGTAAAGAAAGTCCGGGACAATAGATACACAGAAAAGTGTTAGATGTTAGAGCCCTTGGCTAGGTTGATAGGTGAGTGGTTGAGGGATAGGGATTGGGGAAGTCACTCCTGGAATAGTTCATATGCAAGAATATACACATCAACTGAGGCGAAACACTGCTAACTCAAGATGGTTCAAATGAGTCTATCTCAAGGTTCTATGCTCTGATCCTCAGGTTCTGAGAAATAAATAATGAGATCAATCTTGCTCTGACATCAGGGTTCTATGCTTTGATCTCAAGGTTCTATGCTCTGACATCAGGGTTCTATGCTTTGATCCCAAGGTTCTTATGCTCTGATCCTCAGGTTTGAAGAGAGAAATATTGAGATACATCTTGCTCTGACATCAGGCTTCTATGCTTTGATCTCAAGGTGCCATGCTCTGATCCTCAGGTTCTAAAAAAAGAAAGAAAGAGATACATCTTTACTTTACTAGATGCCTGACCATGGAGCCTGACCATGGAGGCCTGGGGCGGGTGTTGCTAAGCAGCTGCCGCTGCTCTGCCTAATTGAAAGAACTGCACCATGACCAGTGAGAACGGTCCCAGGAGGTGGGCTCAGGACGCAAACCCTTTGTGGTCATCGCTTCTCGGCCTTTTGGCTAAGATCAAGTGTAGTATCTGTTCTTATCAGTTTAATATCTGATATGTCCTCTATACGAGGATGTCTTATTAAGCAGATTTTTAGCCTTGGGAGATGAAATAGGAGCTTGCTCTGTTCGCTCCACGCATCGACCCGGTATTGCAGTATTGCTGGGAACGGTGCACCCTTCAAATGCCTTGTGGACAACAAAACACCAATCCGATGGAGCAGTCTGTCGTTGACTTTGATTCTGTCGTCAACGATACAAGTCTCAGTCGCTGTCGGTCTTCAGGACATGTGTCAAACAAAGGGCCTGTGTACCTGTTACTGATGCCCCTCTCTCTATTGGAAGGGACACAGACTGTGCAATGGACACTGTTGCTCTATTTAAAATGTGGGAACGCCCTCTTTAAAATATGGGCGTGGTAATGGGTGTGGCCTGTTGTTTTGAACACAGCACGTCAACCGAGGCTTACCGTGAGACATTTGACTGGGACGACTACATTACCTGCTGCTCTTGACAAGAGGGCAGTACTTACTTTGGTTTCTCTTCATAACGCACAAGTCTTTCGCCTTTTACTAAAGACTTCCGTGGAGAGGAACACCAATGAGTTGAACCTATTTTTGACAGGCTTTGCCATTCGGCTGAGCCTTGTGCATTTGTGAAAATAAAATAAAGAGACAGTTTCTAAGACTAAGTTGTATGCTCTGACATCAGGGTTCTATGCTTTGATCTCACGGTTCTATGCTCTGATCCTGAGGTTCTAAGAAAGAAAGAATGAGATAAATATTGCTCTGATTCTGTGCAGTGATCTCAAGGTTCTATGCTTTGATCCCAAGGTTCTATGCTCAGGTTAA
>JBAMJR010000711.1:62500-82500 GCA_038501785.1 Myoxocephalus aenaeus | reverse complement strand
ACGGGGCTTCGTCACTTTAGTTGCGGGCAAATAGCGAGTTAAGCGGCAACCAGAGGTGTGTACACCGGACTGTTAATGAGAGGGAGGGCTCTAGGCTCCATGAATGATATAAAGTTAACTGTATGAGGGAGGAGCGCTCTCTTCTTCCGGCTACGAGCGAGCGACTCGGACCTGCGTGCCCGTGGTGTTCGCTGGTGGAGTAAGAGGAGCTCGATCGAAAGCATAAGCTGTCTGTCTATCACTTTTTATTAAATATTCTTTTATTACAACTTTCTTGGACCCTGGACCTTATTTTCCTGCATCACCTCCCAGGATTTTTGAGCATTTCCACAGTAGCGGACCTCCCTCCATCATGCGATTCCCTCTGCAGCCAGCTTTAGCATCAATAATTACTGTATTCAGACTACGCCTACATACGCCATACTGAGAGAGGACGGAAGAGAAGAAACCAGATCAAAGAGAAGGAAAGAAACAATGCTCACCCATAGACAAAATGTAGAGTCCATGTGGCGCAGCGACTCCGTCTCATAGTGTCGTCGTGATGGGAACCGTGGATTGCAGAAACATAATCATAATGAAAAAAATGGCAATAACCACAACTCTGATTTCCTGAGGGAGCGTTAAGCCAAGTGGCTATTCAATTGTTTCTCCTGGTATGTGGGAGGCCGTCTGGAACGGATCACTCGGGGCCGAGCGAAGACGTCTTTGAGTAGCGTCCCAGCGGAGCGCTTCAACCTGTCGCTCTCACTGAGTTTGACTCTCGGGGCGCAGGTTTCTGCTAAGTTCGGGAAAAGCTTCCTCGTCTCAAGTCTCGGAATGTGCGTGAGAGTTTGATGTTCAAGGCACGGCACCTGCCCTCCATAAAACACAAAGTGTTGGAAAATATCCTCTTTTTTTATGTTTGGTGCCTTTCATTGAGTAAGAAAAAGACAGATAATACAACACAGTCTCACAGTAGTTTGTGAAATAGTAAGGAAATGCAATCTTTTGGTTTCATGTACAGGGTCATGAATCGACCGTTTTTGGGGTTGCTTGGAAAAACTTCCACGTGATGACATTATGTCAAAAACGAAAGTTAGGTTTAGTCTACGAAACCACTTAGTTAGGTTGAGGCAACACAACCACTTTAGGTTGAGGCAACACAACCAACAGTTGCACAGCACTGGCTCTAAAATCGGTGGCCGCCTCGCTCTCGTGAGATTATCGTTGATCACGTGTGCATGACGTCAGAGCAAGTCGGACACAAATCTAACCGGCATGCATCGCTCGCCGATCGTCGGTGATCGATTCTGCGCAGAACTGACTCATCTCGAAACGATCCTGTTGAGACAACACAACCAACAGTTAGGTTGAGACAACACAACCAACAGTTAGGTTGAGGCAACAACACAAACAACAGTTAGGTTGAGACAACAACACAAACAACAGTTAGGTTGAGGCAACAACACAAACAACAGTTAGGTTGAGACAACACAACCAACAGTTAGGTTGAGGCAACAACACAAACAACAGTTAGGTTGAGACAACACAAACAACAGTTAGGTTGAGACAACACAAACAACAGTTAGGTTGAGGCAACACAACCAACAGTTAGGTTGAGACAACACAAACAACAGTTAGGTTGAGGCAACACAAACAACAGTTAGGTTGAGACAACACAACCAACAGTTAGGTTGAGACAACACAAACAACAGTTAGGTTGAGGCAACACAAACAACAGTTAGGTTGAGGCAACACAAACAACAGTTAGGTTGAGGCAACACAACCAACAGTTAGGTTGAGGCAACACAACCAACAGTTAGGTTGAGACAACACAAACAACAGTTAGGTTGAGACAACACAAACAACAGTTAGGTTGAGGCAACACAAACAACAGTTAGGTTGAGACAACACAACCAACAGTTAGGTTGAGACAACACAAACAACAGTTAGGTTGAGGCAACACAAACAACAGTTAGGTTGAGGCAACACAACCAACAGTTAGGTTGAGACAACAACACAAACAACAGTTAGGTTGAGACAACACAAACAACAGATAGGTTGAGGCAACAACACAAACAACAGTTAGGTTGAGACAACACAAACAACAGTTAGGTTGAGACAACACAAACAACAGTTAGGTTGAGGCAACACAACCAACAGTTAGGTTGAGGCAACACAACCAACAGTTAGGTTGAGGCAACACAAACAACAGTTAGGTTGAGGCAACACAAACAACAGTTAGGTTGAGGCAACACAACCAACAGTTAGGTTGAGACAACACAAACAACAGTTAGGTTGAGACAACACAAACAACAGTTAGGTTGAGGCAACACAAACAACAGTTAGGTTGAGGCAACACAACCAACAGTTAGGTTGAGACAACACAAACAACAGTTAGGTTGAGACAACAACACAAACAACAGTTAGGTTGAGGCAACACAAACAACAGTTAGGTTGAGACAACAACACAAACAACAGTTAGGTTGAGGCAACACAAACAACAGTTAGGTTGAGACAACACAAACAACAGTTAGGTTGAGACAACACAAACAACAGTTAGGTTGAGGCAACACAAACAACAGTTAGGTTGAGGCAACACAACCAACAGTTAGGTTGAGGCAACACAACCAACAGTTAGGTTGAGACAACACAAACAACAGTTAGGTTGAGACAACACAAACAACAGTTAGGTTGAGGCAACACAAACAACAGTTAGGTTGAGACAACACAACCAACAGTTAGGTTGAGACAACACAAACAACAGTTAGGTTGAGGCAACACAAACAACAGTTAGGTTGAGGCAACACAACCAACAGTTAGGTTGAGACAACAACACAAACAACAGTTAGGTTGAGACAACACAAACAACAGATAGGTTGAGGCAACAACACAAACAACAGTTAGGTTGAGATAACACAAACAACAGTTAGGTTGAGACAACACAAACAACAGTTAGGTTGAGGCAACACAACCAACAGTTAGGTTGAGGCAACACAACCAACAGTTAGGTTGAGGCAACACAAACAACAGTTAGGTTGAGGCAACACAAACAACAGTTAGGTTGAGGCAACACAAACAACAGTTAGGTTGAGACAACACAAACAACAGTTAGGTTGAGACAACACAAACAACAGTTAGGTTGAGGCAACACAAACAACAGTTAGGTTGAGGCAACACAAACAACAGTTAGGTTGAGACAACACAACCAACAGTTAGGTTGAGACAACACAAACAACAGTTAGGTTGAGACAACACAAACAACAGTTAGGTTGAGGCAACACAAACAACAGTTAGGTTGAGGCAACACAACCAACAGTTAGGTTGAGACAACACAAACAACAGTTAGGTTGAGACAACACAAACAACAGTTAGGTTGAGACAACACAAACAACAGTTAGGTTGAGACAACACAACCAACAGTTAGGTTGAGACAACACAAACAACAGTTAGGTTGAGGCAACAACACAAACAACAGTTAGGTTGAGACAACAACACAAACAACAGTTAGGTTGAGACAACAACACAAACAACAGTTAGGTTGAGGCAACACAAACAACAGTTAGGTTGAGACAACAACACAAACAACAGTTAGGTTGAGACAACAACACAACCAACAGTTAGGTTGAGACAACAACACAAACAACAGTTAGGTTGAGACAACAACACAACCAACAGTTAGGTTGAGACAACAACACAAACAACAGTTAGGTTGAGACAACAACACAACCAACAGTTAGGTTGAGACAACACAACCTACGTCACTTGCTCTGACTGTTGTTGAGTCCAGTGGATACCTTTAATTTGTGCACGATTAAAAATAATCCTAATTGACTTTTCATCCACATCATTTTCATCCTGAGCGACACGAAAAGAAAAACCACAACAGACAATTCATGTCCAACCTGCCATGATGCTGGGCCGGAAAATAAGCCCCTCCCCCCATGCCCCCCCCCCCCCACCCCCCCCCCCCCCCACCCACCCCTGCAAGAGAGGTCAGAAGGTCACCATCAGCTGCCCAGCATCACCCGAGGGCTGCTGGGTATTCACATTCCTGCTCTCGACACTCCCAGGCTCTGCAGCCGAAGTCTCTGGATGCCACGTTTCCTCTGTGGCTTTCCAACCCGACGAAGCCGCCACACCGCCACCTGACAGAAAGCGGCTCCCCACAGATTCCACAGCTATAGGAGCTGAGCGGGGGGGAAACTTTTCATTGAAGAGCGCCGCGACCGAACTTGTGAGGCGTTTTGCTGAACAGCCAAATGTAGATATCCAATTAAAAAGCGGAGAGCGGGTGTTTCATGCCACCGTTAAGATGGGGAAGCCTGGCGGCCTGACAGCAGACTGCTACCGGGTGACGGACTTGTTTGAAGAGCAGATAAGTGCGGCGGCGGTGGCGGCATATGGAGATGGGTGTGAGTCTATCTGCGAGGCTGTCCTTTTAAACCACGCTTCAGAGAGAGAGTGAATAAGCCAAAAAGACAGATGTTTCTTTAATGGGCGCAGCCAAAGTCGGTCTCTGAATGAAGCTTTGACCGGCTCATTTCAACGGCGGAGAGGCAGAGAAACCCAGAATGTGTTTGTTTACTCATCAAAAGGCAGTGTGCAAAAGAGCCAAAGACGGATTTTTAAGAAAGTCGTGAGGAAAGATGGTGGAGCAGACGCCCGGGAGCCGACGGGCCGAAAAGACGAAGATACGAAGATCACGATCATGTAAATCCCATTTCACTAGAAAATAAACGTAGGAAGACGAAAAGAGGAGCAAACATCTCATTGAATCTTTAAAACTGTAAATATAGTTAAGAGAATATTCATTGATGTAAAATGACGCACTGAACAGTCCTCATGGCCCGTTTACCCGCTCTCTGCGTATTTAACAAGCAAACACTGCCACCTAGTGGTTCTCTTACCTCCTTACAGGGCGAGCGTGTTTATAGAAAACCTTTGGGGCTTCACATGAGACAAAAAATTAATTAGGAAAAGATGTAAAAGAAACACTAGGCGATATTAAAAAAAAGACTGATATAAATATGATTTTAAAACGAGTAAATCAACGTAAAATGAAGGACACAAATAACAAAAAATAAGACAAATGAAACGGTAGATTCAGATTTACACTGTAGCTACACTACAAGTATATAGGCCCAAGTTTAACTTAACTTTTCATGTAGAGTTGGAGCAGATCTCAAGTTTTCTGTGACTTTGTTCCAGTTGCTTCTCCGTGTTTAGTTGTGACTCCGGGGACAGGAAGTGGATCTGGGACGCCTCATAAGGGAGCAGCAGGTCAGACGTCCTCTACCATTTATAAGCCAACTATATTAATTAAGTTATGGGTCTGAGAACTTTCTCTCGTATTCATTTTAAGGTTTTGAACAATTTTTTGGTGCACTAAAGAGTTTTACACTTGAATCATATCTCCTGTTAAAGTCGCTGGTGTATGATTCATTATTTAAATAATAAATAACAGTTCAATGAATGTAATTATCATAAGAACCAGATCGGTACTCAGCTATATGGATCAGGACTAAAAAAGTTGGAGCATTTTCAGTCTTAAATTTAGATCTGACCTCATAACTTGATTTATTTGTGGTCTTTAATTCAGGATTGCAGGTGAGCACCGACTTTGAATCGTTCCTCTTTGGGTTCAAGGACCGTTACCTTGATGTATTGTATAGAATATTCAATGCACTTTAAAAAAAAATAAAGTTCTCTCTCTAGTGAAGTTTAATATATATATATATATATATATATATATATATATATATATATATATATATATATATATGCATCCCTCTCTCTAAATTAAAGCTGCTCGCAGCTGTGACTGGGCCCTCGCTCCAGCAGGGAGCAGGCGTCCCCGACATGCTGGAGCGAGGGCCCAGTCACAGCTGCGAGCAGCTTTAATTTGAGTTGAAACTGGAGTTAAACAATAAAAAAAAATGTTTTAAATCAGATTTTTTTCATGTATCACACTGGTGTTTTTGTATTAATTAACTATCACACTGTGGATTGTGAAGAATTCTTGATAAGATGCTCAGCATGCAGATTATGGCATAATACTATAAAGGATGTAACTCTGTCAGGTAACCTGTGAGATCTCAGTCCCTCTCTTTACGTTTCTCATCACACGGACACAGACGTGGACTTTGGTATGAAAACAACAACGACGTACCATATCGAGTCTCATATATACTGAGCTTATCGTGCAACATCTGAAGTAATCGTGCCATTAATCAGTGTGAACGCAACACTCCACGTTCACGTCTTTTCCCAACAATCAAAGTTGGCCGGTCTCTGCTGCCGCTCCTAATCGCCTGTACGTGGAATCAGTTGAAATGTGTGAGCTGAAGACAAAATAAGCACCGAACACACAGCAGGAAAGGAAAACCTGGATCTGGATTGCTAGTAAAGTTTTGTGGTTTTATACAAAATAATTTCTGCCTTTGTCAGTTTGTCCGGTGGGCAACTTTCCCAACTATCAGCAAATACCATAAGAGTTAGTTTAGTCCTTTAGGCCACTTCCTGCTTTTCTCCTCATCACTATATCTCTTCTTACCCATCGTTGATGGAGTTTGTCCGTGTGTTCGGGAGGCAGTTGCTAATATTTGGTATATTATTTATTTTAACCTTTAGCCAAACCAGTTTAAAGAATCATATTTTAGTCTTGTGTTGTTTCTATAAATTTGCCAACAAGATATGAGTGCAACATTGAAGCGTTGCAAAATACACTCGGCAGCGCTCTCTGGTGGCCGATATAGGTAACAGCGTCGATCACGTGCAGCATTTTATCTCACATATACAATAAATACCATTTTTTTGCAGAAAGTGAAGTCTCTACACAGCAGCTATTCACCACCAACACCACACAAAAAAAACAAACAGACGTGTATCAGGAATAAAAAAATCTTGTATTTTTTAATTGACAGGGAAACATCCTTCAGGACAACGGTTGGTCATCACACAATAATCATCACCGACACAATGCAGAGAGTCCGACTGCGCGTGGAGCCTTTAAAGCGCCTCTCCTCCCTCCTCCCTCGTCACGGGGGAATAACGGAGGGCTTATTATTGCAGACACGTTGGCTCTCCTCTGACAGAAAGATAGAACACACCTCCTCCCCTCCTTGTAAGGCTTGGGGGGGTTTGGGGGCGACCACTGAAGGGTTATAAAAAAAAACAAAAAAGAAAGAAAGAAATAAAGAAAACACAAGGCTTCTGATTCATCAAAGTCAAGTTCTATCACAGTTTGAGCTTTCTGGAGGCCGGACCGGCTCAACTCATCTCAACGTCACGCATCCAGAGCATCAGGGCGGAGGCAGAGAATATACATCACTTCATTACTTTGTTGAAAGTATCCGGCGGGAAAAGTGACAAAAAAAGAAAGGAAAAAAGGCTCACCTCGACATTAAATAACGTTAGTTCTGAAGAAAGTAGAACCGACAAGGTTTCCATGTCTATAAAACTGTATAAAGAGGAGCTCTGTCCTCATACAGTGAATAACCACCCAGTATTGCATTGGACAATAAAGAACCGGGTCATTAAATCTGTTTTTTTTTAATCAGAAACCAATTAGTGAGAGCCCAGTGCAAGTAGGTAGTCAATCTACAAATGGAAACATCTGAAAATGCAAATATCAAAATGTCTAAAACATCCAGATGCTTCTTTTCCCAAAAGTTCATTTTTTGTCTTTATTTATTTTTCTTCTTAAATCAGAACATGCAATAGTCAAAACTGTTTCCTCAAAATAAAAAATAAAAACAGGATTTAAATACTGAGATCCAAAGATCTGTAAGAACAATTACGCAGTCACTCTAACAAACTGTGTGGTGGGCCGTCAAATAAATAAACAAGAGCGAGACGGAAAAGAAGAGGCGGGTCGTCAAGACTACTTTCAAACCCTCCCGTCTTCGCTGACGAGGAAGAGGACGAGGAAGAGGACGCGAGACAGCAGACACACTCCTGCATGTCAGGGCTGAAAAGATGAACAAGCTGCGTTCACCAGCGGCCACGAGAGCCAACCGTCAGATGGATGGCGACCAATCACAGGGCTGAAGCTCGTCTCCCTGTTTGTTTTTTTTCCCCTCTTCGTGATGTTAAAATGATGAGTTTGTGATACTCTGATGATAATCTAGAAAGTGTTCTTCTCTTCAATGATGTCATGTTTAATTAAAAAAAGGGTTCCCGCTGCGTATCGGCGAACTCCATTTTTGTCAAATTCAACAGTTTTGTTACAAAAACGAGCGATTACGCAACACGAATAATGCTACTATGAGCACACAAATCCTTTGTTTTACAGATCACATGTGATGAAATGTAATGATTTGGTTTATTATAAAATAATGCAGACAATGTACAGCGCTAAAGCAAAGTCACTGCCAGACTGTGTACAAAGGTTGTTTTCAATACATGAGTGTAAATATGATTTGAGATGTTTGTAAGTTTATTGTACAAAAAGCTAAAAAGGGGATTAAAAGATGTATTTCTATCGTAGGAGTTCAGTTATGGAACAACGCTAACATGGATGTGAGAACTGTCGACTCATTTTTGGTTTTCAAAAGGATTATTTATAAAACAATTTTTTGAGGGTTACAAAGTGTGAATGAAATCCATGTATATGGAAGATGTATGTGTATATTTATTTTATTTTTTCTTTATTTCGAATTAATTATCTGATTTAATTGTTAATAATAATTTAGGATAGGAATATATAGTCTTTCTGTTTTGTATATTATATAGAATATTGTATTGTAATGATTGACTGAATAAAACACACAAACAAATTCCCCTCACATTTTCCTGTCCTCTGTTCCATTTCTAAATAAATGCTGATAAATCTCTCGCCCGCATTGGTTTCTCACTATTTCGTCAACTTCCTAAAATAATGGGCCTAAGTCATTTTTTTTGACAAAAATGATTTTCTTGCCTAAATCATCTCCTCATGATACTGGCCTGTCTGGTAAAATCTCCTCCATCCTCAGGTGAACAGATCATGTGATTGTACCCCTGCAGTATAACATATAATATGTCAAGAGTGTGACTTAGGACATTTTATTTTGCCTAAGTCAAAAGACAATGTGATTTACGCCATTTTACAAGCTTTTTAATATGGCATTTTGAAGCTAGCATTTAAGCTACTTGCCTTTGCCAAATTTAAGCACACTAATAATTCAAATAATTCTTAATTTGTTTCATTGTATCAAGACAAATGTACTGGTTTTTCATCTGGCCACACTAGTTTCAAGATAGTTTTGTGTTCTTCAAGGCAAGATACTTTTACTTGTTTTAAGAAATCTTGGCAAGTCAAATCTTCCGGTTCTGTTGGCAGATAATTTGGCTTATTTCAAGTAATATTTCCCTCATTTTATTACTTTTTTTTCTTTTTTTTGGAAGCTGCAGTGTAGCAATTTAGTTAGCATTTTTGTCAATGAAAATCTCACTCTAACCTAATATTAGTAATCATAACATAATGTGACCGTTATTACAGTATGCCCGGTGTGCAGTATTGCACCACTATTACATCGGTATTAGTTTCTTGTGTTTTCTGAAAACATGACTTGGGCCATTCTTTTAGGAAGGTGACACGATTTCAGACTCCGGAGACCCTTCGTCGTCCAGGTAATGGATGACAAAGCACAAGACGAGGGACACCTGTAGCGTGAGAAAGACTGTTCCTGTGGGGATTTCGGTGCAGCGTTCAAAGCACTTTGGTTTTGTGCACGTGGCCGATCAGAAGAAGAAGAAAAAGAAGAAGAAGAAGAAGAAGAAGAAGAAGAAGAAGAAAGAAGCCGACCCGGCCGGCTGCCTTTGAAAGAGGAATCAGAACCCAAGTAAGGTTTACAAGCATGCTTCTCGTGTCACTGTGCCGAAACCAGACGGTGCACAAAATAGAATAAAAATACATATTGTGCTGTGTCAGAATAAATGTATGGCTTGGTAAGAAAACACATTCGCTCACTGGAAGGGAACGTACCATTCGCGCGGCGGGGGGGTCGTATGAGCCGACCTGCAGACGGTCACGCGGGCGCCTCGCGCTGCGGGGCGTTACTTTGGGGGGGGGGGGGGGGGGGGGATACAATTGTTGGGTGATAAATCGGTTATGGATCCTCTCATCAGAAACACTTCCAGTACCGAGAGTATATGAACACTAGAGATATAGAAATACTCTCCGCCGTCATATACACGTGGGTTTACATCATATATAGCAGTTCTACAGAATGTACGAACACAAGAGTGTGGTTGTTTTAATGCGTGGATGTCACTATATTTTCCACAAGTATATATTATTATTGCACTCTGGCTACACATATTTAGTAAGTTAGTTAGTTTGGTTGTCTTTTGATGTACAGAAACAGTAAGTGGTGAAACATCTGCAGAAGGGCGGCTCAGAGATGACTTTTTATTTATCTTTTCTTTTATAATACTGGTTTTTGTTCATATTGTATGCTCCCTTTAGTCAGATATTTAAATGCCCGCATGGTTGTTAATTCATAATTCATGTGGAGGAATGAATACGCTGAGTATTTGTTCTGTGTGTGTTTGAAAAAAGTTGATTATTTTTGGAGTAATCTCAGGGACGGCGGTATGGAAAATGAGTGCGTCTCGCATCGCTGAGCCCGCTTCCTAAGACTGTTATTGAGACACCAAATACAACAGAAGTCTGAGACGAAGCTTACAGAAAACACGTCACCCCCTGTTCTCGTCTTCCTCCTTTTCAAAATAGAAAAATAAAAATCCCAGCAGCCCCGGAGAGAGAGGAGGGGCCGGTCTTCCCCCTCGCCGCCGGCTCCGGCTCCAAAAAGAAACGTACATTCACAAGAGGGGAACGACGGGAGGAGAAACAAGCAACTTGAAATTCAGATTTGTGTGCAAAAAACATTTTAGATCTCTATAAAAATATGTGCATATGGATAGAGCTATTTTTAAATCTCACCAAATACAGTATTTTCCTTTTTTTATTTACACTGCACAGATAACACAAAGAAACATAAACTACAGCTCTGCCCTGCTTCCCCTCTCTTGTCGGTGCAGGCGTAAGAATAACATGGCCGACTTCCATGACGACAGTTTTGACGTTACTCGGAAAAACGCAGACACGCTCGCGCACGCACACACACACACACACACACACACAGTGCTCTGATCAATGTGATCGAGGAGCAGAGGAGGGGCAAGCAGAACTTCTGTAGAAAACCTGAAGTTGCATATCCCACAATTCCCCCCACGCTCGCATCTCACAAACCACTTCTTGTAAAAGTCAGAAGGTTGTCAGCCAGACGCTGCTTCCTGATTGGCTCGCGTGGGTGGGGGACAGTGTGTCCAAAAAAGAAAAAAGAAAAAAGAACTTTGGCTACGGAGTTAGGTGGCTTTAGTACCCGGTGTGTTATCAGTATTAGTCCCAAACACACCATGTTCAGTGGGAACTGTCGGACTGGGACCGCCTGCAGTGGATCTGCTGTCCTTCAAGCTGGGTTTAGGAAGATGGGTCCACTGTCTGTCATTCTGGGGGCGGGACTCTACCAGTGTCTCTCTGAAAAAAGAACGAGTCATGTCTTTTCAGTATTTCAAAACAAATAAAACTTCTCCCAGAAAACTTCTCTCATTTTCTACCCAGCACCAACTCTTTGCTGAGGTCCGGGACGCGGGACCGACGGATTCACTTCCTGGAGGCCGAAGCCCCGCTGGTCACTGGGCGGTCCTCCGGTTCTTCGCGCTGATCCCCAGTCTGTTGTCGAAGGGAGACGAGCAGCCGGCCGCGTCGCCGTCTGACAGGTATCTGGACTGCGGTTGGTCGAAGGTGAACTGGGGGAGGGGGATGTACTCCCCCGAGAGCGAGGGGTGCCTCGCCGCGGGGGACAGGGAGTGCGTCTGCGAGAACGGCCTCGGGACGAGAGGTGCGTGCGGCTGGATGAAGACGTTGGGGCTGATGGGGATGTGCGGCGGCGGCGGCGGCGGCGGCGGCGGGGTGTACGTCCGAGAGCGCGTCGGCGTGGACGCCGGCGAGCGCGTCTGCGAATCCGGCGGGACGTCCGCCGCGTGCGGGCTCAGGTCGTAGGACGGCGTCCGGCGCCTCAGCAGCGTGCTGCAGTTGGCCGCTTGCGGGGACGAGGCGGTTTGCGGGTGTTCCCCCCGCTCGCAGGGCGGGTGGATGGAGATGCACGGGGGACTCGTCTTCTTCTTCCTGCGGCCGCCCCCGACCGACTGCACCCTCACGGGGAACGCCTGCCCGCCTTTCTCCGAGCGGCGGGCCTCCCGCGCGAAGTGTTGCTCCATCTGCGGGAGGCAGACCTCGATGGAGTGGCGCCGCTGGTCGTCGGGGTGGCCGGCGGACAGCGACGGCGGTCCGTCCCGGGAGGCCCGGAGGAGTTGAGGAGGAGGAGGAGGAGGAGGGGAGGAAGAGGAGGAGTTGAGAGAGTGCGGCGTGGCGTAGGGAGAGAGGGAGTGGCTTCGTCCGGCCTCCTCGTTTCTCCACCGGAGGCGGGCCGAGCTGGTGATGTGACTCACCTCCTCGTCCGCCGGGTCGCAGAGGGACGCGGCCGAGGGTGGCCGGGGCCTCCGAAGGCTGGCGGGGCGCAGGGGGAGGCGGGGCGAGGGAGGCGGAGGGAGGAGGAGCGAGGGGGAGGACGGCGGAGGAGGGAGGGACGAGGGGGAGGACAGCAGCGGGTGCAGACGGGAGGGGGAGGGAGGAGGGAAGGCGGAAGGGGAGGAGGGCGGCGGAGGGAGGGCCGGGGGCGAGGAGGGGGGAGGAGGAGGGGAAAGGGGAGGCGGGTGGACCGAGTTGGGCCGCTCCCGTTGCTCCGCAGAATCGAATGTAACTGCCACCTGCAGCAAGAAAAACACACACCGTGTATCAACACGTCTATACGGACATCATAATAATCACGAATAACGTAAACGGGGTCTCTCACCTGTCTGCGCAGGGCCTGCGGGGAGGGGCCGGGCGCGGGCCGGGCGATGCGGGGCAGGGTGAGGGAGGGAGGCTGCCGGGGGAGGACGGGGGAGACGTCCGGAAGCCGCAGCAGCGCCCGGCTCTCGCACGGCTGCGAGTGGACCGACGTCACCGAGCCTGAAGGCGGGAAAAACGGGTCAGAATCACCCGCGCCGCCGCAACCACAGGACACACACACACTCCACTAAAGCTCACGCGTGCACGGTTGCAGAGAACACATGCGCATCACTGCAGGTGCAACCACATACTACTTATTATTACTTTGGGACTAAATATATTCGGGGAGCGATGATTACACTTTATTTTGGCAGAATATTTTTCCCAAGACGGGAACTGGAAACAAAAACACGACAAATACCAGGAAGTAAAATACAAATAAAGACGTTTATAGAAATGTATGTTTAAAACATCAAATGATTGATTGAGTAAGTATTCGCCTTTTTACTATGACACATCTAAATCATCCTGGTTGCGTAATAAGTTAAATGTAGTGTGTGTATCTGGAGGGTCCACTTGCTGTTTATCTGTCCATATCTTTAACAAAAACAAAGGAACATTGCAAACAGACTAAAAGATAACTGTCTTATTGACTCTCATACTTTGCTAGTTAAATATGAGAGCGTTATCATATTGAGAAACGGGAATATATTCATTTTGTGTTAAAAGAAATGCAAAAAAAAAAATCTGAACTGGGGTTTTAAGTTAGTTTTAACACAAATGTGTCTCACATGTTGAATAAAGAACTAATAACTAAACTTCAGAACTCCCAGGAGACCCAAAGACTCAAATTAAATCACAGCATTAGTCAGCTGTCATTTTAATTTAGCTCCTCAATTGAATTTCTGTGTCACGCCAAACAAGACACCACTATTTTACAAAATGTATGTATTCCTAAATAAGGATTACCACATTACAAAGCACTTCTATATTATTTCTCATTCAATATTTGTAAGCATTGATCTACTTTGAAGCATGCATCATGGATCAATCTTAACCCGTGTGGAGTTTATGGAATATGATCTCCACAGACGACATAATGAGATACCTGCATGCTGCTGGTGATGCGGGCTGAGCTCCACCTCCTCCAGAGGGTAGGGGGCGCTGGCGGGCCGCACGGGCCGGAACATGTAGCTGTCGTTAGGCAGAGAGTGCATCCTGGATACGGACATCTTCCTTGACGACAGCAGGTCCCCGCACTGCACCTCTTCCTCCTGCAGGGGGAGACAGAGACCACAGAGTCCGGAACACACTTTAGTCTGCTGTAGGACTAAAGGAAGGACGCACAGGCGGTCCAGCTTCCTGAATGAGTCCCCTCCTACCTGTCCAGGTGAGTGCGGACACGGTCCGACGTAGGCTCCTCCCACCGAACTGTTGTTGGAGGTTGTGCTTAGTTTGCGCTCCCGCTCCAACGCCATTTCCAAGGCGTTCTCCGCATCCATTTCCAAGGTGAGCTCCTTATCCATCTCCTTGTCCTCCTTCGCCTCCTGCAAAAAGTAGAAGCTTTTATTCACCGACTACATCAAATAACCCGAATGCGGCGCTAGTAATGCATGTTGTGTGTCTCTTTTGGCTCTTCGCACACGCGTGTTTCCGGTTAACCGTACCTTGTTGCTTTCCTCCAGGTGTTTCATCAAAACCGCCACGACCACGTTGACCAGCACGAACTGGGCCATGAGCACGAAGGTGACGAAGTAGATCGGGGAGATCAAAGGCAGGTAGGTGAGACAGTGGCGCTCCCCTTCTTGACACTCCCTTAACGTGTCCTTAACACACACACACACACACACACACACGTCAGCAGTTATTACAGGTGGATGTGCACGACTGTCCGATACATCACAAAGCGTTGACGTCTTTCCCGTTGCTTAGACATGGAGCCTCATTTAGGAACTTCGGGAAATTAGAAATTTGGAAGAATCTTAAAAAGGAGGGTGGGATTGATGTCTGAAGTTAGCGGCTGCTTCCGTCCCCACATCCCTACATCGACTGTCACACTTGTTTTGCTTTATGCAGGCTGGCGCACGTACAGCTGACCCTAAAACTTACCGTACTTTTCGGGTTATAAGCCGCTACTACCTTCGGTCAGTGTCCTCGTTAGCTCCCCGCTGTAGCCAGCTGGGGCTCCTGCTAGCGCTCCGTCACTTCCCCGCTAACTTCCGCTAGCTCCCTGAAAACCACCGAAGGTAGCGGGACCAGGCTCGACACCCGACTTGGGCAGAGGGGACGCGGGCAGTAGCAGCAGCAGTGGCCGGTAGCAGCAGAAGCGCTAGCTAGCAGCGCTAGATAGCAGCGCTACTAGCAGCGCTAGCTAGCAGCGCTACTAGCTTGCTACAGCGGGGACACTGATCAGCCGTAGGAGCGGCTTATAACCCGAAAAGTACGGTAAATATGAATGAATATGAATACAAATAAATTGAATTGAAAGGAGAAACAAGCGTCTGGATGATGAGAGGTTGAATAAGGAGACGTAAGTATTTTTTAGCTACAGGTTAGACGTGCATGCCGCTGACTGGTCTGCCCTCTACTGGGAATAAAGGTGCTGTGGTTGAGATCGTATCAATATGCAGAGAAAATAAACTTATATTAATCCACAGATATTTGACATTAGGTCATGAAACATCAACGAGAGTTTGAGTTGATTGAACAAAATCATCCAACCGGAAAACTGGATCCAAAAGTCAGTAAATCTAGCAGGAAGTTTGCACACTGAGGGGGGAGGGGCTTAGGAGGTCTCTTCAGGCCTCCTAAGCCCCTCCCCCCCCAAAAAAATAACATCACAATTAATGTAAACAGCAGCTTGTGGAAGACACGGGCAGAATACACAAAGATACCGGATTTTAATCATTGCTGTAAAAAAAAAAATCAAAAATGTATTTGAAGATGATTACCAACCCCGGCCTTTCAGGACGATTATATGCCGATTACATCAGTACAACATTGTTTCATATAAAGAAACTTAAGATGTGAAAGTGTTGACATTGCTCGGCTCTAAGCCACTTTATTACTTCATAATTGGTTTTGGAGGTCATTGCTCTGCGCGGTTATGGGATAATCTAGTCATCATTTATGTGTTAGTGTGTGTGTGTGTGTGTGTGTGTGTTCATACTTTCATAATCCCATTCCAGTTGTCTCCCGTTGACACTCGGAACAGCGTGAGGAAGGCCATCCCGAAGTTCTCGAAGGTGGCGTGCCGACTCAGGCCCTCGCACAGGTTGTTCTCGTTGCACTCTGAGCGGCACACAGACGGGACAGACGTTAGTTACCTCGCACCGCAACGTGCACCGCAACGTGCACCGCAACGTGCACCGCAACGTGCACCGCAACGTGCACGGCAACGTGCACGGCAACGTGCCGCGGTTGTCAGGTTTGTGCCGCTCGGTCCCCCGAGGACGCCGGCAGAGGAGAGGAGGAAGGGCAAAGTCTCCATCGGTCTCAGGGACAGATTGTGGAATCGACAGCCGCCCCGACGGCGTCTTCCTTCGCTTTGTTTCTGGAGAGGACGCCGTGCCTTTTTTATCTTCATGGAGAACGGCAGCTTTCCATAGTAATAGTAATAAAATGGCGTCAAACTATTTTTTTCCCCACGAAGCTCTTTTCGTGCAAAACCACAATACACAAAGAAAAAGACTAAATCATAATACCCTCGTAGATTTTAGGCCCAGACGGATTCTTTTTATAAAACCTCGATGACAGAAAATGAAACCGGTGTGAACGCGGAAGCTAAAAATATCAACCGGTCCGCCTCCAGTGGGCAGAAATAACTTCTCCTCCCAAAAGTCTGAGTCACGGCCCGGCGGCCGGAGGACGGGGATGAACGTGGGCGTCGGGACTTGATTTGGATTCAGATTCAAACTGAAATCTATTCAGTAGCGTCAACTGGAATACATTTCCCCTCCGCCTGCGACCGGCTCTTATCCCGTCTGCAGACGACCACGGTCACGGCGTTTAACTCCCACAATGCCCGGCGTGCGTACGGTATCGTACGGTATCGAACTCCGGATCTTACGACGTCCTCGTTCCCGTCTGAGGGCAGAAACTTTTCACGCACCAGTTATTGGCGGACGATTAAGAGCTCATTCAAGTGGAGGCCTTTACTTAAGCAATAAGGTACGAGAGGCAGGACTGTATCATCAATAATGTACTGTTCAAGGCCCGTATTATTATCACGATTCTGTGATCAAACCCTTTTCATTCCTCATCTTTAGGTTAGGGGGGAAGTGACGTGTGTGTTGTCGTTCGTTATGCTAGTGTGGGGGATGCTACGTGAGCTTGTTAGCTGTTCCGTTTGAGCTAACTTACTGTTAGCGAAGAGCCCCGTTGCAATCCTGTGAACACTCAAGCAATAAACCTGCAAGTTAAGGAAACCAACGTCTGCGAGTCGTTACTGCGGACGTGACGATATCAAAGTTTACACCAAACATGTTTGGTAACTTAAATCTAGCTGTTATTTTAAGAGCGCACTGATGTGGAACGCTCTAAATGTAAACAGGCTGTACAGTACTTTATGGCTGAATAAAATACACCCCGTGACTCACTCTCAACCAATCAGAATGCTTGATTTGATCTACCCGTATTATAATACTTTATATCGTATTGCTTGGGATTAACTGTCTTTAAATCACAGCCCTGATGGAGGAAGTTATTGGGAAATATTTAAAAAAGCAGGAAAGAGATGCGTTTTTAATGTAACTGGGCATCAGTGTGACTTCCTGGAGCGTAAACATGTGCAAGAGGAGGTGAGGCCCGACATGCTGTCCCCGTTCAGAGATGATGATGATGATGATGATGATGATAAAGTAACAGATCTCCACCTAACGGCCGTGCTAGCCTGCACCGAAAAATGTAATTCACTCCCGCAGCTTTTAAAGCTCCTGAAACAGGATTTAAAGGCGTTCGGCACTTCCAAAAGCTTTTGGCCAGCGGCTCGCCAAAAGCGGAAAACCAAAACTGGAGAAGGGTTTTTACTTCTAACTGAAGCGTAACAAGGTTTCACAGAGAGCGGCCTCTTCATCACCGACTTGTTTTCATCCCGTCGTCCCCGACGCCGCTTTGCTAATCCGCTTCCCCTCGCACATTGTGGCGCTCTCTCTGAGAGAAAATGAGTTGTTGGATGGAGCCGGCCTCCTGAGGACGCAGGGTGTAAATAAATGTGATCTTTCCTTGTTAGAAGCAGGTCTCTGATGTGAGACTGGGAGAGAGAGAGAGAGACGGGCGAGGATCCAACGCAGACGGGTGGAACGTGCTGTAAGTCGTGACTGAGGTAGTAATGACTGGATATAGACCGTGGTGTGTGTGTGTGTGTGTGTTTCCAGTCGTGTGACTGACCCAGTTTGCCAAAGAGCTCCACTCCCAGCGCGGCGTAGATGAAGAAGAGCAGCATGAAGAGGAGGCCTAGGTTTCCCACCTGGAAAGCAAAAGGCACGTTAAATATCGCCGCTCCTTCATCGGGATTGAGGAGGAATTAACTGCTAAATGCTAACCACGCTAAATGCTAACCACGCTACCATGAGTGGGAATAACATAACGTAACAATGTCTTACACCCGCAGACCCGGAACATCGTCTGTGAGCGCTCGTGTAATATAATCAGGGTTGACCAGTGGATTTCCATGACTTTAAACCAAATTTCCATGACCAAACATTTTGTGAAATCTGGGTGTAAACATGAAAAAGTGAGTAAATGTAGTATTTAAACTAACAATGAGAATACAAAGCATACAGTAAACCTTAAATGACACAAATGAATGAGACAATAGTTTGATTAAAAGAATAAACATTTATATAGATGCCTGTATGGATGCCTGCTTATATTTTGAGCGTCTTTCTTTTAGAAGCATATTAATTATTTCAAACTCAGCGTAAATGAACACATGAATATAACACATTTACATGACTTTTACAACACTTTTGGGACTTTTCCAGGCCTGGAAATAACCATTTTAAATCTCCATGACTTTTCCAGGTTTTCCCATGAACCCTGTATAATGCACACAAAAAACACCGATGGGTCGATGTTGTTTCCGTCCGACTTGTTTTTTTCAATTTTTAAAACAGAAAAAACATGCGATTTTTAAAAAACATAATAGTTGTTCGCGCAGCTTCCAGATGAGCGGCTCGAGCAAAGTCGCCGTCGTCGGTCGTCGCTCGCACTCGGGAGGTTTTGTCGCTGCAATTATTCGCTCCCTGACAGGCGCCTTCAAAGCCTGGACGTGTTTGCGCTTCACGTCGAGAAGGTAGGAAAAGAAAAAGGTTGTAATAAAGCGTTTAAATGCCACCGGAATAAGTATTTCCGCACAGAATGACATTGATAAACTGCCTAAGGGACGTTTACCTGAACGCAACGTAAAACACTAAAGAAGAAGAAATCACAGGAAGCTCTTTTCCATCCGAGGTATTGACAGCAGCTTTTCTCCTCAGTACACAAAGCAATCTGGTGGCGAGCCCGGAGTGCTGTGTATATATATATATATATATATATATATATATATATATATATATAAAAAGATTCCTCGGGCGAACCCCGTGACCTCTGTGCACTTCCTGTGATTACATCTGCATTTTTTTTAAATAACTAAAGAGTAGTAACTACTGAATTAACGAGTAGTAACTACTGAATTCATCATGACATTTATTAATGCTTTGTAAAGCATAAATAGTCTACACTTTAGATTGTTACAGAACATGCTTAACTAATACTTAACTAATGAGTAGTAACTACCTGATTTCATCATGAATGCCAGCATTTTTTTTATCATTTACTAACACTTTACAAATGATCTTATTAATCATCTATAAGTCATGAATATTTCATTTACAAATGGGGAATTCATTATTTATAAAGTATGAAACCATCGCTTATTAATCAAGAATGAAACATTTATAACTGTGTTTATGAATGAGTTACTAATGAGTATTCATGTTGGAATAATGCTTCATAAATGATGAATTCATTGTTTATTCATGCTTTACTAATGCTAAAAAGTGTCTACCGTACTTTTCGGGTTATAAGCCGCTACTGCCTTCGGTCAGTGTCCCCGTTAGCTCCCCGCTGTAGCCAGCTGGGGCTCCTGCTAGCG
>JBAMJR010000711.1:0-57500 GCA_038501785.1 Myoxocephalus aenaeus | reverse complement strand
ATAATATGGCCCTAAAGCTGAAAAATTGAAGCTCGTTTTGTGAAATTCTTCAAATCTCTTGTGAAAACATGACTTTACTCGTGTGGATGAACTGTTTTGGTGATGGAAATTGGTTTGCTCAAGGTGTTATGTTCACAAAAGCAATGAAATATATGAATAAAATGGTAGATATGTTCAACTCCAGTACTTTACTGTGTCATAACGGCCCCGCACACAGTCTGTGCACACCACTGCCTGTGTGAAATGTTCAAATAAGAGCGGACATGAGGGTCACAGCTAAGCTATGATATTCATTTTTCTCATTTGAAAACGTGTGAATAATAATTGATAATTAACGACTCCTTCTTGGATACACATCACGACTTCTCCTCACCCGCTGCGAGGCGTTTGTCCTCGTCTAAAGGGTGACTTCGCTATTTTTCAACTCTTTTTTTTTTGCATAACTAACTGGGGACAAGTAATTTTTGTTGTTGCTCCTGGCGGCTTCAGATGGTTTAAATATCTTTTAGTGGACCCAAAAGATGACACGGCAGCCCGCGAGCGTTCTCGCGTAACAACTGGACCGATTTCAGAAAAAACAGTTAGTCCCCATTAGTCAGTTAGACACAAAAAATACCAAAAGCGGCCCCTTCAATTGATCGTCCCTTCTCCCAGACTTTGGCAAACACATCCCTGACCTGCCCCGAGCTGGAATAAAAGCAGTAGCTGCTTTCACGGGAGCGTTATCGCCTAAGATTCATTGCCTCTGTGATAATTATATTCTCGTCAGGGCAGAGAGGTCTCGCTGTGTATTCTGACCTAAAATGGGACGTCTCCATTAAATCCCAGACTGTACTTTACTTTTCTGATACGTGTCCTGGAATACTACACAGATTTTAAGCTGCTATCATGAAGAAAAAAAAAGCTCCCAAAACCCTGTCTGTTTCAGACTGTGTCCTCACATGTCCACATATGACGACGTCATGGCTTGTGGTTCGTGCACGGGGACGTCTGTCTCCTGCATGCCGACATGCCTCGTGATGTGAAGGGGTGACGTCTGTGGCCGAGAGCGCCGACTCCGTGAACACCGGCGTGTTCTTTGTGTCGCACTAATTAAAAATCGGATCTATCGACGCCGTTTCACCGTTCTGAGTCCCGAACCCGGAGAGTTGTAGAGAAGATGTCTGTGGTGTTGAAAAGCCTCTCTTCTCTTCGATGACAAATAAAACGACACTACAGTCGTTTTATTTTTATTTTTTTTAACCCGCTCGGAAAAAATCTCAATCGTGTAAAACTTCTTTTATCTTTTCTTCTTCTTCTGATTCCACCAATGTCTTTCTCTCTTTTCTTCAGCCCTGCATATGACCACGTCAAAACATAATTGATGTCAGTGATAGTGCGACTATTTTTTCCGGATGGGTTTTAACATTGAGGGGAGAGACTCACGTGTCCCAGGAACATGTGGACCAAATAACAAGTGCACAGCTCCTTTATTTATATTTTTAAATCGTGTTTTATTGACGATTCCCTAATTTTTCACTGGATTGTGAGCCCTGTGATACCTGTTTATCGTTTTATGAGAAGTTCTATAGGGTAAAATAAAAGAAGAGTACTTCAACTTGCCTTGTATTGTTGTATTTGAATATATTTAGCCCCATCCGCCCGAGCCCCCGGAGCCCCCCCCACCCGATTTTTCGATAATGAGGAAGTGCTTTTTATTTTCACTCAAACGCTCCTAAATCATCAACCACAGGTCCGATTTAATAAATTTAAACGGCTAAAGTACTCTAAACCCTTTTGAGAAGAGAAACGATGGACTACATTTAACAAAAAAGATCGTTATATTTGTATAATTATGTAATAAAGTAAAGCTCCTCAATATGACTGAGCTCATTTCTTTATTTCTGAACCGAAAAACATGAATTTTGGACTGGAAAGGCTTGAAAACATGTCATTGCTTGTGTTTATTGTGATTATTATTGCATATTTGAATGATTTAGGTCTTAATCTTTCTAAAGACGTGCAGTATTACTCTGGGACATGATGGGAAGTCACCAAAAATACAATTCAAAAAACGTGGGGAGCGACCGAGGACTAATTTTTTGATCAGATTCTTGACTTTTGATCAAATTTATGCAGAAAATTAATAATATTTTTTTATTTTTTTATTTTTTATTTTTAAAGGCAAGGAGTTGCTGATTCTTTAGAGATCAAGGACAATAGGGGCTGGTATTCATATCAAGGTCATATGAGCTGTAGAACACCTGAAGGAGCCCTAGGGGGGACCAATAGGGGACCTGCGGGCTGATGAGGTTAAATGAGAAGTATATTTTATCAGGTACATTATATCGGGTGACTATTTTTAACGTTAGTGTTCGCGGGTTAAAAGTCCATCCTTCTTCGTTTCTTGCAGTACAAGCTGTAACCAACAATCCTCCGTATCTAACAAACTAAACATCCTCTAACGCCGTCTTTTATTTGCAGGCATAGCAGCCACGACGTCTGCTATGTTTCTGAGTCAAAGCGCGTTGACAGGAAACGTCCTTCTCTGTTGTCCGTGTCCAGAGACGCCCCGGGGTTGGACATGCACCCGGAGGGAGGGATGGGATGGGGGGGGGGCGAGTCAACTGATCAAAATTTTGCAAGCAAAATTTCCTGAGACACAATGGAGGAAAGCAGCAACCTCGATCGGCTTCACGTGCATTACTTCTTCTCATTATAATCAGCAACGGTATTTAAAAAAAAAGCTTGAGAAAGTTTTTAGAAATGAATTAGAGATTAGTGAATACTGCATTGTTGCAGGCTGGGCGTTTTAAAGAGTGAGGGTTCACGTTTTTTAGATAAATTAATAAAGGTAGGTTGGCCCGGTTTCCAAAGGTTTGCATGCGGCGTTGGAGGAGGGCTGCACTCATGCACTGCATGCATCAGACTGGAGTAGCCGACGCCTTCTGTCAGTGATCGATCACTGTCTGCGTGAGCTAATCTGTCTTTCAAACTCTCCCTTATTTGGAGTCTGAATACATTTCCCTGTTTTTCTCTCTCCGTCATTCTCTTTTTTTTTTGTTGTCAGGCTCTGAAAGCAGGCAGTGCTCAGAAAAATAGACTACCGACCAGCTCCTCCATTCTCCTTACTCCTGCGCTTTTTCTCTTTCATCCTGAGCCTCTTCTCTTCCCGCAGGCGGGTCTCCTCCTCTTCCTGGTCCTGCCGGCACTTGTGGAAGTTCTCCACCACCACGCCGACGAACATGTTGAGGACGAAGAAGCTGACGATGAGGAGGAAGGAGATGAAGTAGAGCAGCATCCAGGGGTTGTGGTTCCTCCTGGGCTGAGGAGAGGAGAGGAGAGGAGAGAAGATGGAGGACACAACGTTCCAATTATTTCACCTTTGCCGACCTTCAAAGCGTAACCGATGAGATGGCGGCTGTCTGTGACCTCGCCAGCGAGGAGCAGATTCCTTATCATCTGAAGGCGGCTAAAGACTCTCCACTATTTCAGCACATTACGCCGCAGGCGGTCCTGGATCTGAGGACGGACTCATCAGTTGAGGCTTTGAAGTGCCGGCTATGTGCTCACCTCCTGAGCTCTGCTTTTTGCTCGGATTCTGTAATTACTGCACCGCTGCCCGCCTCGCTGAGCTTTTTTTTAAGGAAATCTCTTCACTTTAACCCCCAGATGCCCCCATACGTGGGGGATCAGGCGCTCTGGGGTTCCCTGTACCCATTCTTCAAGTAGTCGTATGAACCCCCTATGAGTTCTAATAGTTGTGTTATTTTATATCATTTTTTTCAGAATTTAGTTGTGAATTTTTTTTAGATTTTCAAATAACTCACTTTTATACCATATTTTGATCATAACTATGAACATCCAGCATGATCTGAGCATGATTTTATCAAGATTCCCCAAAAATGCCTTGTCGAGCCGCCCCCGATTTTTTCCAACTCCATGCTTCAAGGCCTAAACAACAACCTGCAGAGTTGTAAAACCCCTCTTTGTAAAGATAATGACCTAGAGAATCGGAAAAAAATTACAATAAAACGTAGCATTAGGGAGTTACCATGGAGTTTTAGTCAAAAAAACTGTGTCGTTCGGTTCAAAAATGTAAAAGTTATAAGCTTTATGTCTTTTCACCATTTGTTTGGGGCATGCTGGGTAAGATAATTTATCGTTTACACGAAGGCGTGTGACGCAATCTAAGAACCACTTTTTAGACTCCTACAAGCTCGTAGAGTTACAAAGAGGTGTCTTTTATTGAAAATCCGACTATGTAAAGTGTATTTATGAACGCTTTTGTAAAACGTTACGGCCGCCACCGCCGAAAATGACGGCCACAAAGCTTTACTGTATTTCAGCGAGTTAAATGAAGTTAATCAACGTTGTAGTTCTGGATATCCTTTAGGAAACTTCACTTGACTTATTTTTGGGGGGTTTTAGTGCAGGTATTTGCACTAAAATGTTTGCGTCAAAGCTTCCGCTGGAAATTTTTGTGCTACTACTATTTAAATGTCCTGACATTTTATATTCCAACTTAACGGTGTGCATGAGTGTTTCAGTGGGTTTCAATGCACACAGGGTTGGAGATGGATTCATCCACACATGTTTGATGAATGAGTCGTTACCTGCTTGTCCTCTCCCACTGCGTCCAGCCCGTTGTACATGATGTCGACCCAGCCGTCCTTAGAGGACAGCACGAACAGAGACATCAGAGCCTGGATGGGAGACACGGGGACTTCTCTGGTCAGATTATAATATTAATATTAGACTATTACAGTACTGACACAGCATCTTGTGCAAAGTTAGCGTGGGATTTCTCCTCAGTCTTGATAACTTGAGTCAATATTTGAGCGAATACTACTATTTGCAAAGAGAATAATTTAACTTCCGATAAAGCACGTTAGACCATATTTAAAATCTTCTGAAGTCAATCAATACAATTAATACGATTCTTAAAGTGAGTTTTTTTATGAAACCCCCCGTCGGCAAATGTCTAGCGCGATGAAATGAAAGGCAAATTAAAATGTAATTAAAGACATATCAATGTATAAGTGGGGCAGCGGCTGCTCAATAAGGCAACGTGTGTTAAATATGAACAAATTAAAACACAAATAAACTTCTGTATGTTCTGTGTCATAATGCACCACTACACTTTACCACTATACTAATAATACTACGTGTTTACTGCTGCACTGCAGGTTGTCTCTCTTCTTCCTTTCTTTAATCCGCACCTGAATCAGGTTGTCAAAGTTGTACTTCCTTCGGATCCAGCGGTAGTTGGCCAGCTCGCAGTCCGACCTGCTTTCGATGTTTTTCATTTCCAGACCTTGTGGTAGATTGCAGTGGTAGAACTTCCCTTTGAACAGCTGGAGAGACGGGGAGAAAGAAGGAAGTCAGCGGGGCTCGCGGCTTTTTTTAAAACATCCAACAGTTAATGCCAGCGATAAAATGACATTTCATAGAGCGCATTGTTATCGGAGGTTTTTCCGGGCTGCTGGCCTCGGGGGTCCGGTTGCCCACATTTAACCCGATTGTCATTCTTTCAAAACGGAACAACTGCCCATCGGATATTCAAGACACTTACAATCCCCTCCTCAAGCCTCAATCACACACCCGGCTGCTCAACGAGACATTTAAGATAAAAGGTTTTGTCAAAGCGGCGGCATCAGTCCAGCGTGTGCGTCGGACCTCGAACCCGGCGCACGCGTGTCCGTGTTGTGTACTTGTGGGACTGCTGCACGCTACCTGAACCCCCAAGATGCCAAAGACGATGAAGAAGGCGCAGCAGATGAGGACGATGTTCCCGATGGGTCTGAGGGAGGTGATGAGCGTCTCCACCACCAGCTTCAGTCCCGGAGCTCGGCTGATCACCCTGGGGAACGCAAATAAAGCTCATGGAGTCCAGGAGGTATGCGTGTGAAATGAGTCGGGACCTTTTAAAAACCTGAGCGATTGTTGTAAAACAGTCAATCATAGCTTGTTTTATGAAAAAATTACCCAAAACTGCTGTATTTGGATGTATTGAACACCATAAGTAATATAGAAGTGACATATATGGTTTGGTACATACAACAATTTAAATGTCTCAAATGTGCGCAAATGTGCCCCAATGCAAATTTTGAGACCTCACCTGAATGTTCTGTTCTAAATCCTCTCTAACTTTGTTCTGCTTCACTTTATCAAAGTCAACCTTAGCAGAGAGAATGTTCACATATTGAGCTATGATTTGGGTCAGAGAATGTTCACATATTGAGCTATGATTTGGGTTAGTGAATGTTCACATATTGTGTTATGATTTGGGTTAGAGAACGTTCACATATTGAGCTATGATTTGGGTTAGTGAATGTTCACATATTGTGTTATGATTTGGGTTAGTGAATGTTCACATATTGTGTTATGATTTGGGTTAGTGAATGTTCACATATTGTGTTATGATTTGGGTTAGAGAATGTTCACATATTGAGCTATGATTTGGGTTAGTGAATGTTCACATATTGTGTTATGATTTGGGTTAGTGAATGTTCACATATTGAGCTATGATTTGGGTTAGTGAATGTTCACATATTGTGCTATGATTTGGGTTAGTGAATGTTCACATATTGTGCTATGATTTGGGTTAGAGAATGTTCACATATTGAGCTATGATTTGGGTTAGTGAATGTTCACATATTGTGTTATGATTTGGGTTAGTGAATGTTCACATATTGTGTTATGATTTGGGTTAGAGAATGTTCACATATTGTGTTGTGATTTGGGTTAGTGAATGTTCACATATTGAGCTATGATTTGGGTTAGTGAATGTTCACATATTGTGTTATGATTTGGGTTAGAGAATGTTCACATATTGAGCTATGATTTGGGTTAGTGAATGTTCACATATTGTGTTATGATTTGGGTTAGTGAATGTTCACATATTGTGCTATGATTTGGGTTAGAGAATGTTCACATATTGTGTTATGATTTGGGTTAGTGAATGTTCACATATTGTGTTATGATTTGGGTTAGTGAATGTTCACATATTGAGCTATGATTTGGGTTAGTGAATGTTCACATATTGTGCTATGATTTGGGTTAGTGAATGTTCACATATTGTGTTATGATTTGGGTTAGAGAATGTTCACATATTGTGCTATGATTTGGGTTAGAGAATGTTCACATATTGTGTTATGATTTGGGTTAGAGAATGTTCACATATTGTGCTATGATTTGGGTTAGAGTTGGACCTTACAGCTGCATCATTTCAAAGAAATAATCATCCTGAAAGTGATCTTTTTCTAGGCGGACTTGAAATCTTTTCATTTTTTTCTGTGTGTCATCTTCATTTACTCTTAACCAGTAACATATAGACTGATATTTACACATCTGAACAGAATCTCACATGTGTAGCCTTTTATTATAACCAAAATTATTCAAATAGCCCTAGTGGTTGCAGAGATACACCCTTTTTAGTTTGGGTATGCAATTTCCGAGGAAAGGGCCTAAAAGTAGGCGTTTTTTTAAAAAAACACGGCGTGTACCTCAGTGGGCGGAGGGTTCGCAGCAGCCGCAGGACTCGGAGGATGCCGAGGATCCGGTTCCCGCCACTGTAAGCCACAGAGACCAGGATGTCGACCAGAGACACGAACACCAGCAGACCGTCCAGAACGTTCCAGCTGGACTTCAGGTACGTCTGCTCCCCGAAGCAGAACCCGAGAGCGACGACCTGGAGGAACCGTTATTAAAAACTCCGCTTTAGCTTCAGATTAGAGCTGCAGCCAAGAGCTTATTGATGCAGAAAAAGGTTTGCTTATCACAACTACACCTGGGGAAGAAAAATAACCCCAGTGGCCTTTACCTTAAGGGCCATCTCTGCTAGGAAGATCACGGTGAACACGTAGTTGGACACACTCAGAAACACTCGCTCCTAGGAGAGCGTGAGACACACAGTATAGAGTCAATAAGGAAAATGTCACTCGTTTATTGTGCGATGACAATACACATGAATCAATCCTCCTACATGGCGTTTGTTTTAAAAAATACATGAGAAAAAAAACACACAAACAAGACTTTAAATAAGCAATGAAGGCGGCCGTGCCTCGTGAGTAAATGAACGCTTATCTCCTTTTCTGCGGTGGGATCGCTGCAGGTATTTAATAAACTCATATCTTATCTCGACGTCTCCAGAACGTTTTGTGGTGCAGAGGCGTGAACGAGGAGGAGAAGTTAAACGAGCCTGCGTCTGACCCGAGTGGACCCAATATCTGTTTTGTGGTTGCAAATGAGGCGCCTGTCATGACGCTATCGGCAGGCCTGTTGCTTTAAGAGAGGAATGCATTGTGGGTAGGTTTGAGGCTCTAGAGTTTTCTGTCTGATGGAGTCAAATCAAAAAGAAGATTCTATCGGCTCCTTTTACATGTTTTCGCACTTTGTAACCAAACTTTTTTACAAATGTCTCTGCAAAAAGGGACAGAATCAAACGTGTGTGTGTGTGTGTGTGTGTGTGTGTGTGTGTGTGTGTGTGTGTGTGTGTGTGTGTGTGTGTGTGTGTGTGTGTCTTACCTTGCTTTCAATACCTATATTAGGTCTTTCCAGAGCGATGGTGATGCAGTTGAGGAAGATGAAAAACAGAACCACGTGGTCGAACACTTTGTGCGAGATCACACTTTTGCACCACCCACGGAGTCTAAACACACACACACACACACACACACACACACACACACACACACACACACACACACACACACACACACACACACACACACAGAGTCATCTATCAAGTGTCTACGCTCGGTTAAAGCTATCGACTAAATAATTAGCGCTGAGAAAACAATAAAAGGAAGAGAAATGAGAGAGGAGGAATGGAGATAATTAAATAAGGTGATGAGGAGCTAAGGAGAGGAGAGAGGAGAGAGGAGAGAGGAGTGTGTGTGAGACTCACTTGCTCTCTGGAGAGAACAAATACATGTTCCAGTCCTCGTGTTCTTTGCACCAGCGGGGCTTCATGTTCAGAAGCTCTTTCTTCAGCCAGTACCAGAAAGAACTCTGCAGAGGTCAGAGGTCAGAGGTCAGAGGTCACCGACCGCAACAATCAAACACTTTCTTTATCATTTACATCATCACGGAAATCACTACGTCTATTTCCAAGATTGTTCAGTTTTCATGCAGCTGCAATACATTTCCGTACATGTGAGATTGTTTACGACTCCAAAACGCACTTTTAATCCTCTCCCAAAGACGGACGGCTGTCATGGCTGAACTCAAAAGTCGTCATCTATAATTCCAGCATTTAAAATGTTTTCCTCGTCGTGCGCCTGCAAAGCCCACGGCAGCGAAAAAACAGTCGTTCCATAAATGAGGAAACATAACCGTCGGTGTGTCGTTAAAAAGGTGTTTAAGAACTGCTCCGCTATTACACACACAGTATGAAACCCTCCCTCAGACAGGTTAAATAGATCACGGGACAACACAGGCCTTAAAAAGCATTATTTAAATGCTGTTTAGCTTCGTAGTGAGTGGACTGCATCTGTGATACACATTTAAAATTGCCCGAACAACAACCCCACCATGAAAAGCGTTATAAAACGGCGCATGCTTAGTTTAATTTGAGTTCCACGGTACTGCTGATGTCAGCTCGGCCACATTTAAATCTAAGGGGGCACAATAAACAAGTGTTTTTCTTGCATAAGTGGCGATGGAGAGGACTGGACCATAAACTCCCGACGTAGCCGGTCCGAGAGCTCAAAGGAAAGTGTCGTGAAACTCATTAAAGTTTCTAATAAAACAAATAGAGGAAAGCTCGGGGCCACAGCTTCTGTACTTCAGGATTCTAATTAAAAAACAGCCCAAAGTCAAGGCTCTCGGCTTATTTGGCAGACTACCGTGTGTGTGTGTGCGTGTGCGTGTGTGTGTGTGTGTGTGTGTGTGTGTGTATGTCTCTGTGTGTAAACTGGAGGGAGAGAACCTGCAGCTCGGATATCCTTGGAGCTGAAATATCCCATAATCCCTGACATAGACACACGCAGAGCGCCGCATGCGTACGCACACACACACACACACACACACACACACACACACACACACTCACACACACCCGTACATGAATGCGCTGATAGAGGATGTGTTTTAAGCCTCCCGTTTACAGCGAGCCCGGGGAGAGCCTTTTTGTTTTCAGCGGATTTCACGGCTTTATGAACTCAATTTGGAGCCAATAAAGCCATCAACGCTCAACAGAGGTCATCCAAAACAATTCACACACACACACACACACACTGACTGCACACTCACAAGTGGCTTTGTCCCCTCTGAGAAAACAATTACTTCCCAAGCCAATCAATTACAGCATGACAATTAGCGTCCCGCCAGGCCGTGCAGTGTGAAAACACAACCCGCGCGTTATGATACCTCAAAGTAAGAGGGAGACAAAGGGCAAAGGAGACAAAGGAGACAAAGGAGAGCTGAGGAAGTAGAGGAAGAGACAAATGAAATATGTAAACAGAGTCGGAGAGGCCAGATGTCTTGTGGATGAAACTGTAAAAGAGGCCGGCGTGTTGATAAACCTTAACTATAGGAGTGTACTTTCAAAAAAAACGTACGTCGTCGTCGATGTCGTCCTCCGGCGAGGAGTCGTCCTTGGGGTCGGCGGCGGCGGCGGCGGCGGGGTCGTAGGTCGCCGTCCGGCCGTTGCAGTCCCCGTACTCGGCCGCGATGGACGGGCAGAGCGCGGACGCCTGCAGGAGCTCCAGGGAGTTGTGAACGCCCGCCGCCGCCGCCGCCGCCGCGGCCTCGGCCTCCTCCTCCTCCTCGCCGCCCGCCCCGGACAGCAGGCTCTCCCTCTCCCCGCTGGTGTCGCGCCTCTTGAGGCTCGGCGCTCTTCCCAGGCTGTTCCAGCTGGAGCGCCGGCTCCCCCACGAGCGGGGAGGGAGAGGGGAGCGCCGGCCGGGACTCGAGAGGCTCTGGAGAGACGGGGACACAAGGCGGGGGGGGGGGGTGAGTTACAGCCGCTCCAAAAAAGGCGCCGCGTCGGCATTTTGGGGGAAAGAAAATCAAGTTGTCGACGACCTTTGTTGTGATATATATCACATATAAATATATCAAAGTAGGTTATGTTATTTCGAGAGCAGCTTCAGGATTCTATTCTGCAGTCAAGCGTTTTCTCTTAGAAAATCACAGGAATGAGAAATGAAACGAACTTTGAGCTCAAGTTCCTGTGATTGATCGACTGCATTTAAAACACACGTGTCTCTTTAAAACCCTTTAAAAACAGTGTGTGAAAATCCCCCCTGCGCCTATTATCAGACAAAAAACAACATATTATCTCCGGAACCACATCGTTGTTTAACTTCATTTAAATTGCTACAATACCTCAACCCTTGTGAGAAGAGACATCTGCTGTGAAACATGATTAAAGTAACCGTTAAGTTTAAGTATTTACGTAAGAAACTCCTTTGAACTATGAATTTTGTTGCAGATTCTGATTATTTAGGTCCTACTCTTTCCAAAAAGGTGTGTTATCAGTATGTGGGCTGTTGTTAAGGCACCATGATGCAGTTTGAAAAACGCTCAAGGAGGCATTTTTGGGAAATCTTGCTCATATCGTGCTGATCAAAATCAAAGTTATGATCAAAATATCTTTTAAAAGTGATCTTTTTGCAGGTATACATTTTTTTTTCCAAGACTTTGCTGAACAAATACATACAATAAACGCAAGTATTGGAATTCATTTAGGGTTCCGACGACGACTCAAACACAGGGGAAAATTTAAAAAAAAAGGTCGAGAGCCAAAATTGGCTCCAGGGTGCTTAACCCTTTAAAGTTAACTTACATGAACGTTATCTGTCTGTCTGAGCGCGTTATCTTATACTTCATTTAAAACCCATTGCACTGTTGTTGTCGTTGATTGTTGATTGTTATTCGTCTAATGTTTCTGCACCTTTCCGCCAAGAAAAAAAAAATCCTCGTTTGTGTAAACATTCCTAGCAAATAAACGGTCCTCTGACTCACCAGAGAGCGCTGGTCGTACGCTAAAGGGTCCATGGAGGCGGAGCTTCCGCGCCGGGACTCGGCGTGGATGCTCCCCGCGTCGCAGAACCCGAGCCCCGCCTCGCCGTACTGAGGCGCCCCGTCCCGGTACGCGAGCTCCTCTCCGAGGACCGACTCCGGGCCCAGGGAGCTCTTGGGCGTCGGCATCGGCGTGGCGGCCGTGCGCATGATTATCGGGGGCGCCATCGAGCCGCGCGGGTCCACGTGACCGTTGGCCGTCATCATCAGAGAGTACATCTTTAGCTCTGCAGGGGGGGGGGGGGGGGGATGAAGATCATCATCATCATCATCATGATCATCATCATCACCACCTTTTATTCACTCATCCAGATCCTTCATTCGTTGAACATACCGGTGTCTCTGAGCTGCTCTACCTTCTCGTCCTCCTCGAAGTTATCAGATTTCTTCTCGTCATCCGACTCCGACCGGTTAGCATCACCCTACAACACACACACACACACACATGCACACACACACACACGCACACACACGCACACACACACGCGCGCACGCGCACACGCACGCACAGACACATGCACACACATGCACGCACACACAGACACACACACACAGACACATGCACACGCACACACACACACACACAGACACATGCACACATGCATGCACACGCACACATGCATGCACACGCACACACACACACACACACACACACAGACACATGCACACATGCATGCACACGCACACATGCACACACACACATGCACACACACGCACACACCGACACACACATGCACAAGCACACACAGACACACACACACACGCACAAGCACACACACGCACAAGCACAGGCACACACACCGACACACACAAGCACACACACACACACACGCACGCACGCACGCGCGCACACACACACACACACACACACACACACACACACACACACACACACACACACAATTAAGCATTTTTCTTTCTGTATTTCTTGCAATTTTCCAATGACATTCCCGCTGCCGTTCTTTAGCGCGATGCGTTCAGGGCCCAGAAGTGGAGGAGAAGACGTAACTGAAGGCAACACGGTTACAGTCAGTGGCGGCTGGTGACATTTTTTTTGGGGGGGGCGCAGTTGGGCGGCGCGGTTTAAATAGCACTCCACAATGAGAAGAAAAGAGGTTTGGAGTAGAATATTCTAAAAAACAAAGCTTTATTTCAAGAAAACACAGTGCTCAACACTGTCCAATAACAACTATCAACAAACTGTAACTTTGGGCATGAGAGGTTCAGAGCAGAATGGTTTAAGAAACATTCAATGTGGTGGCCAGAGCAACTTCAGGGAATACATTGACGTAGCATTCAAACTGGGGGCCCTGCAGTAAGGTGGCACTGGTGAGGTGGTCTTTGAAGGCAAAGCGTTCCCTGGTGTGTCCAAGTATGGTGTCACAAACCTACAGATAAATATATAGAGAGAGACAGAGACAGACAGATAAGTTGTGGGGAAATATCTACTACAAACAGGCTTCATACTAAAGACAAAAAACTATGTTTTGTGTGTCTTGATGGTTGTAGCTATGACACACACGCACACACGCACACACGCACGCACACACGTTGGGGATTGAATTGGTATTTTAGATAAAGTTATAGCCTGATATGATATCCACCCAAATCTAACAATGTCCAACATGTGTTCTGCTGTGAGAAAGATAAAACATTAAACTTTAACACAGGCATCTGCTGATTTTGACACTCACTTCTGCAGCAATCCTTCAAGCTCATCTTCCTTCATAGCCGGCGCTTCCTCGGCTGCTCAGAGCCACTGCACACTGAGCCTCCAGCTAGCAGCTCCGGTTAGCATGTAGCTTGGTGCATGTAGCTTCACTGCTGAATATTTAAATCCGGACGTTCGGGTCCCAACTCTTTCAGCCTCTTCTTGTCAACATCTGATCGTGGATTGAAAGGTGTTTCGCGTAGAGATACCACAGAGTTTTCAGTCGCCATACTAACATAATCAAAGTCTCTGCTAGCTGTGTTGCTCGCGTAGCTACGTGGGAGCTATATGGGGTGTGAGGGTCTCTGATAAAGGTCTCTGATTGGACGAATAGTCCAACCACGTTGCAATAAGAAACGATGTCATTGGCTAGGGCGCAGATTCGTGCGCCCGAAGATTCACGTTTCATCCGCCAATGAGAAGCTGTCCTTGCCGTCACGAGGGTGAAATGTTTGTTAGCTTTCCATAGACACACATTGGGCCGGCGCCCCGAGAGGGGAGGGGCTTTTCTCAGTAATGATGAATGGCGATATATTATATTTAACTTAAGTGGTTGTTGACAGGGGCTTACGGTCTCCCACACACATTTAGCGCGTCAACACGGTATATTTCTTATTTAAATTATTTGATATATAATGTTTTTTGACAGTATATATTATATATATTTTTTCTTCTTTTTTTTTTTTCATCGCAAAATTTTAGGAGGGGCGGCGCCCTAGCGCCCTCTATTGACGCACCGCCACTGGTTACAGTGCTGGATGAGCAGGAACTGGTTCTGGTTATTATCATCTCCGGTCTCGCCCTCTTTCAACGCGACGGGACAGAGTGCTAATTGAGAGATCTCTCTCTCTATATATACATATACATATACATATACATATACAGTGTACTACAGTTGTTCTCACCTCAGCCTGGAAGCCCTCGACCAAGATGGCCACGAGTAGATTGAAGAGCACGTAGTTGCCGAAAGTCATGAGAGCAATGAAGTAGAGCGCCGCCCATGGAGAGGTGGAGGCCATGCCGTTGTACAACACCACGTTCCAGTCCTCCTGGGTGAGAATCTGTCAGGTGAGAGAAACACAGAGTCCAAAGAGGAAAGGAAGAGGAAAGAAGAGTCAAATGGAGCGATATCAGCCGATGCAGCCCTTCTGTATACTTTATAAGACTCAGTATTTAGCTTTCTTGTATTGCCATTATGGTGCAATGCTTCGACGTCATCCACGAGGGATCACCACAAAGTGTGCGTGGGCGTGTGTGTGTGTGTGTGTGTGTGTGTGTGTCTGCGTGCGCCCGTGTCTAAATCGATGTGAGTGATGAAAGCAGTTAGAAGTAGGACGCCGTGCATGATGCTGCATGAAAGCGCGCTCCGTCTCTGCCCACTCATTAACCGCCGCGGCAGGAAGGCAAGTCCCTGTGCGAATGTGTGTGTGTGTGTGTGTGTGTGTGTGTGTGTGTACTGCGGCTACTCCCCAGAAAACTACGGTAAAGTATACAGCGAGCGTAACGCCTTCACATGGAGCTCCGTTCTAGGTAAAAAAAAAAATGCTTTTTCAGCATCCGACTCCCACACACACACACACACACACACACACACACACACACACACACCAAAGTGAGACAGTCCACTGCTTTCTGTGTTCCACCTTTTTTCCGCTGACGCATCCAAGTATAGAAAAGAAGACAATCTATGAGGAGCGATTCAACAATATCTCCACATGGGGAGAGAAATAAATAAATAAAAAGATGGTGAGAGGAAGCAGAATATCTCGTTTCACAGCGTTCCCACTAATGAGCTCAACTTGGCAGTTGAATTTGGCACCCACACACACACACACACACACACACACACACACACTAAAACCCCTCTCGGCCCGGTTTGACATTTTGATTTGAGCTGGCCAAGAAATACCCACGGCCTGTGTGGCGATATAAATACACACTGCCCGGTCGGTCCGGCACGACGCCGTACGGCCGCCTCTCTCGGCCTCGTCTGTCTCCCGTCTCTAGATGATGTGTTCAGCTGTACGGGGGTCCCTGAACTGCGACTTCCAAGTATTTCCGTAGCCGACTCACAAAGCTGTCAGCCGTAACGTTTTCATTCGTATGCGACGAGTAAATAAAGACACTTTGGACACTTCGTACTGCCTCAGTCAGATCTGGGTATATATCGATATGACGAAGAAAGAACTGAGTAAGAAACAGGGTTACACTTTAGATTAAGTCACAGAACATGCTTAACTAATACTTAACTAACGAGTAGTTACTACTGAATTAATGAGTAGTAACTACTGAATTCATCATGACATTTATTAATGCTTTGTAAAGCATAAATAGTCTACACTTTATATTAAGTCACAGAACATGCTTAACTAATACTTAACTAATGAGTAGTAACTACTTAACTAATGAGTAGTAACTACCTGATTTCATCATGAATTGCAGCATCATTTACTAACACTTTACAAATGATCTTATTAATCATCTGTAAGTCATGAATACCGTACTTTTCGGGTTATAAGCCGCTACTGCCTTCGGTCAGTGTCCCCGTTAGCTCCCCGCTGTAGCCAGCTGGGGCTCCTGCTAGCGCTCCGTCATTTCCCCGCTAACTTCCGCTAGCTCCCTGAAAACCACCGAAGGTAGCGGGACCAGGCTCGACACCCGACTTGGGCAGAGGGGACGCGGGCAGTAGCAGCAGCAGTGGCCGGTAGCAGCAGAAGCGCTAGCTAGTAGCGCTACTAGCAGCGCTAGCTAGCAGCGCTACTAGCTTGCTACAGCGGGGACACTGATCAGCCGTAGGAGCGGCTTATAACCCGAAAAGTACGGTACTTCATTTACAAATGAGGAATTCAGCATTTATAAAGTATGAAACCATCGCTTATTAATCAAGAATGAAACATTTGTTTATGAATGAGTTACTAATGAGTATTCATGTTGGAATAATGCTTCATAAATGATGAATTCATTGTTTATTCATGCTTTGCTAATGCTAAAAAATGTACTTATTATAAAGTGCCACCAGAAACAGCCGCTCTTTGGATGAGAGATGAGAAACTGACCTGGAACACAGTGACGATGGCCCAGAGCAGGGAGTCAAAGTTCTTGCGGTCGGAGATGGTGTCTCCGTTCTCCGTCTGGAGACTGAACTTACAGCCGAACAGATGCATCCCCAGTATGCTGCAGAAGACGAGTGAACGCAGTCATCCTTTGGGGCGTTGTGATGATAATAACATAAAATGGAGACTTATAAGGAGGATGGGGTTTGTTTGTTTGTGTGCGTCCGTACCTGAAGGTGAAGATGAAGAGCATCAGCAGCATGCAGAACGTGGCCACGTTGTCCATGGTCTTCATCAGCACCACCAGCTGCCTCCTCAGGGCCGGCAGGAAGCGGACCAGCTTCAGGACCCGCAGCAGGCGGAACGTACGCAGGACCGACAACCCACCGTTGGCTTGACCGTTGATCTCCCACACGCTGAGAAGCACATCTCTGTTACAACGCTGCTTCAGGGTTCATAGCAAATGGATTTCCATGACTTTAAAACCAAATTTCCATGACCAAACATTTTGTGAAATCTCGGTGTGAACCTTAAATGACACAAATGAATGAGAGACAATAGTTTGATTAAAAGAATAAACATTTATATCAAGGTTCAAGGTTTTTTATTTGGCCATTTGTGCCCAGACCAACAGTCCAGACTCATTGCAATTTTTTTTCGCAGGGCTCTCCGAGTCAACAGTTTTGGAAGAAATAAAAATAAGGAAAAACACACTATACAGGAAAGAGAAAAAATATAAAATATAAAATATGAAGAACACTGTCCATACTGCGGTATGTATATGTGCAAAGGTGGTCGTATGTGCAAGGAGGTTATTAGATATAGTTTTATTTTTATTACAGTGATAAATAAATAAATAGGTTAGTCCTGAGTGCTGTTCCTATTCACAGTTTGGTTTTATATAGATGCCTGTATGTATGCCTGCTTATATTTTGAGCGTCTTTCTTTTAAAAGCATATTAATTATTTCAAACTCGGCATAAATGAACGTCATGAACACATGAATATAACACATTTACATGACTTTTTCAAAAACTTTTGGATTTTTTTTTTTTAAGGACTTTTTCCAGGCCTGGAAATAACCATTAAAAAAAATTCCATGACTTTTTTGAGGTTTTCCATGACCGTAAGAACCCTGCTATTTGGACAATTTGGAAGAGAATGTGGGAAGAAAATACTATAATGTGCTAATTATCATCTCCGCCAGGTGCATCGGCTGTCATTGAGCAGACGCACACATCTGCTGAGTCCCCGTCAGAGCCACAACAAATAAAAAAGGAGCTCTGTCAAACTAAATGACAGCTCACGGCAAACCTCCACTCACGGTGTGATCCGTCACGACAGCGTCGACAGTATAAAGTCAAGATGGATGCCGCGGGAGGGAACCAGATGGCACTCGAAACCCAGCGGCTGACAGGCCGGAGGAGGAGAAAGAACCTTTGAATTGTGATTGCCGTCATATATTATTCTGAGGATTACCTGATGATCACAATGACGCTGTCGAAGATGTTGTACGGGTTCCTGATGTATCCGCACAGGCCGAAAGCCAGCATCATGAAGCCCATCTCCAGCACGAACATGCTGGTGAAAACGATGTTGCTGATCTCTAAGATGTCGGTCAACTGCTCGGGCTGGATGGAGGGAGAGAAGAGAGAGAGGAGCAGAAAGAAAAGAAAGAAACCTGTTGGTTAATATCCCCACTCTATTATCCCTGAGCTGTAAATCCCACAGCTGATACTTTATCAATCAAGTTCAGAGCTGCAGTCGCGGCCCAATCGATCCATCGCCGCTGATCTACTCCACTTACCTCTGCAGGCCCTCTCATAAAGCATGTAGTCAAGCCTTTTGATGGAAATACACTCAAAAACTCATCATAAACGCATCATGGGGTCGAATCCTCAACCTTTCTTTATCGAAATGTTTAGCTCAACTAAATGTGCCGCTTTGGTTTAAAACATCGTGACTCGGGTTCGACGGCCGTCCGACCCAAACTGAGACTTTTGGGCCATTTCAGGCATCTTGCTGTGAAAACACGGGAGTTTCTCACATGGACAAACAAATCAAAGCGATCCAGTACGCGGTTAAAACCCCTTTAACCCCAGTTAAGCCCCAGATATTTCTCTGTAGGTCGTAAGCTTTCCAAAAAGGTGCGCTAATCATGTGTGGCATCAAGCTATGGGTATGAAAAATGTATATTTTCATAACTTAGGGAGCTCTCTCTCCCTTTCGAGTCCTCTCCAGTCATATTTATGGTTGAATTGTGTTAAAAACATGTAAAATGGATTTATATGCTCTTGTAAGGCCAGTGGCTCTGGTATCGATCTCAGCCCCCGTTTTCGGGTCTCATAAGGTACGCTAGTTCGGTGTTTGTCTGCAAGAAAGAAAAACAAATCAACAATAACGTCTTATTGCAATGATCTTTTGTTATCAACGCACTTTCTTCAATGCTGCACGTTTTGTGCAGTCCTGATATTCACAAACGAACAATAATTAAGATCCCCAGATGGCGGAATCGCTGTAAATTATAGATTCATATACTCTACAGTGTGCCTTTGTAAAGCCCTTTAGCTTGTGATCCAGAATTTCATTTCCTTGTCACGCATGGCAGTCTCATTAAAACTAATTGTGATTCTTTTCATGTGGGGGATCAACAAGCAACGGGGCCCAGAGCCCGTCTCGTGTCCCAGAGCCTGACTCGAGTCCCGGCCCGGGGGGGCGAATAAAAACCAGGCAGACCACATTCTCATAGACCCGCTCACAAGATTAAAATGTGAGATCCCAGACGTCCAGCTTCAGGCCGGGTTACTCTGCACTATCAGCGCCCTGCAGGACACACCCAGCGCCGCTTTGTGCTCATTGCTGTTGATGCTGTGCATATAAATATGATGGATGGAGCTGGAACGGAGGAGATTTATACATCTTTCACAATCATAATGTCAATTATGTGACGTGTGAGAGTATAAACAGTCACTTAATCATTCTGAATGAAAATAAAACTGTCCACATGATTATGATTAAATGTGATATTTATGTTAATTCCGTCAAGTGGCATAATTTAAAAACGTGCAATACTATAAAAAAAAAAAAGATAAAGAACTTTTAGTGCTGAAGTACAACTGAGGATCATGATCACAGATAGAGGGCGCCATAATACACAGCAGGCCTCTCACACACACACACACACACAAACACAATCTTGTTACAGTCACCTTCCAAGACTAGTGAGTGTTTCCTTTTGGAAAGATCAGTGGTGTAAGTATATTTTTACTTACTTTAAGTATATAAAAGTAAGTATATTTACTCAAGTAGAATACTTAAGTATGTATGTGGTTTCTTTACTTGAGTATTTCCAGTTTAAGGTACTTTACACTTCTTCTTCTTCACCACATTTCTGTGGAAAATAATGTATAATTTTGTATTTATCTGGTCAATTAAAACTTGCTTCCACGTTATTGACACAATCATATCGGAGTAAAAGACTAACACGCTGCATAACCAGCATTTTTAATGCTTTAAGTGGACTTTTTCTGGTCGGTTGGTTTGTTTGTAAAAAAAAAACTTCTGGCCCGACATTTCATGAAACTTGGCCAAAGAACAAACAACCCATTAACGTTTTGGAGCGGATCCGAACCTCCAACCAGACGCAATAATTATGTTTCACTTTCATTAACATTTGAGGGAGGACGAGGCCTTGGCGGAGGTCTGCGTTCTCCCGGTGCCGTCCAGCTGCTATTACTTCTGTCAGGGTACCCCCAGGATTTTTCATCTCAAATTTAAGACTTTTTTAAGACCTTTTCAAGACACTTTGAATGAAATTTAAGACCAACATCGCACCTTTCCTGATATGCGTATGAATGAAAAAAATAGGAAATAAATCAATCAATCAAATAACTTTAATCATAATACAGAACCATTTAAAACAATAACTGTGAGGGGTGTACATGTGTGTGTGTGTGTGTGTGTGTGTGTGTGTGTGTGTGTGTGTGTGTGTGTGTGTCTGGATATGTCTGTGGGTGCACCTGTGTGCGGTTGTAGTACAACAGATCCTACAGCCTTTGGAGCTCTGCGCTTTTGGCAGCAATCTGTTCATCCAGTTTGATGAGTTCAGCCAACTTGTCCTTGTGGCTCCTTCTAAAAGGCATTAGACTTTGCTATTAGCTCTGCCATCTTGCTGCCTGCTTGCTTGGCTTCAGCCTGGTCTGCCAACGCCACATGCCCCATCGTCCCGAGTTTAAATGTCTTTCTGCACAAAGTGCACTGTGCCTCCCACACATTCCCCGGCACTGACGTGGACCCACAGCGGATTAAAACGGCATTTGCCCATCACTCACTGCCTAGTGCTGCCCATAGCAAACGACGACGATGTCCGTTGCGCGCGCAAAGACTGTACTGCAGTCTTTAAAAAAATAAAAATAAAAACACGCTCTTTGACCAATCACATGTCAGCTCTGTCTTTCTCTATGTCTCTTTTTCTTCTCTATGTCTTCTCTCTCCAGGGCTCTCAAGTCTCATTTCGGTCTTAAGTCACGCTCCCGCCACAGATCGTATTTCTCACGCTGAAAAAAAACTCTAGGCGAAATGTGCCGCAGCGGCAAACATGACCTGGTCGCGCTGCCCTCACCATGGAACTGTTATTTTAACAGTTAAGTGCCTTAACTGTTATATTTTTCTCTTTTCACGGATACAAATAAAAAAGGCTGTGATTAGAATACGGGACAGGCGGGACTGGTTCTGTCCTACTCACAGACAGGCAATACCCTGCACCACACACTCCGGTACTTTAGGTTGGCGCTGTATGCACCTATTCAAGTTGGTCCCCTTCCATAACGTGTAGAAGAAGAACCCTTTAATTTACAGAGAAGAAAAATCTTTAGCTGGAGGACTGTGGACTCTGTAACACTACTGGCAAGTGCATCTGACCCTGCTTGTGAGACACGCGATGAAACGGGAAAGCAGGTTCGCATAGCTCCATGCCAACCTGCGAGCGCGCTAGTTAGCGCGCTCGCAGCGATCAGCGCGCGATCAGCTGTTAAACAGGTCTCAGCAGTTCAGACAGTATACAGGTTGCCTGATATTTTGGATGCGACGTTTGGGTGTACTAAGATTCGTTGTAACAACGAACAATAAACAAATGTTGTGGCGCCGTATCAAATAAGGAAGGGGGTAAAAATTAAGACTTGATGAACGAAATTTAAGACCTGTTGACCAAATTTAATACCTTTTTAAGGCCTTAAATTATGAATACTAAATTTAAGACTTTTTCAAGTTTTTAAGACCTCGCGGGTACCCTGTTCTGTACTCTTGTTTTTTTGTATTTAAAATTTTGCTTAAAAAGCTTTTACTTTGTAAAGTGTGGTGTTGCTACGTTAATAATATAAGTACCTCCACCGCTGGAAAAGAAACAGTTTGAGTGGAGTGTCACTTACTGGGTCCTGTGTCTGTGTGTGTGTGTGTGTGTGTGTGTGTGTGTGTGTGTGTGTGTGTGTGTGTGTGTGTGCTGGACAGGGTTGCGTAATCCAAAGCAGACGGCTTCTCTGTTTTTGTATCGTTACTATTTTTGGGCTGATGAGCTCTTGAGTTAATTGGGACAGTCGTGAGGTTTGAAAACCTGTGCAAAAAAATAAAAATAAAATGTCAGGGGACCAGAGTGTGACTTCTGGGGTCCTGCATGGTGAAGATGCCATATTGTCTTTCTTTATGTATTTTAATAAAGCCGGGCTGCTTGCTGTTCGTCTCTCACAGAGACGAGGAAAGCGCTCCAACAACGCCGTAAACGCCTCAGTCGGCTCCTCCAGCTGGAGCGGTCACGCCGCCTGACTCCCGTGCATCCTGCTGGACTCGTGGCATCCTGCTGGACTCGTGGCATCCTCATCGCACCAGAGACACGAAAGAGCATTCTGCTGAATTGCAGAGCCATCATTTCCATACGCTGCACAGCAGTTCATACGCCTGCTGCGATCACAAAAGGTATCTTTAGAGGCTTGTAGCGGCTCGAGTAAAAAATACTAAAGATACAGCCGCAAGCCACAAAAGTCAAAATGTTGACGTGATACAATTACGAACATTTTGTTTTTTCTTTGTTTCAGGTGTACTTTGGTGAAGTTTGAGATTGTTTAAAGTTACAGTCAGTCACTGGCTTAACGTTGGACCGATCTGAACTCTTTCATATCTCGTATTCAGAGAATGTTTTGTCAGTTTTCGTAGCATATGAATGAAGACTTGTGGTAGATACGGATGTTACCGTACTTTTCGGGTTACAAGCCGCTCCTACGGCTGATCAGTGTCCCCGCTGTAGCAAGCTAGTAGCGCTGCTAGCTAGCGCTGCTACCGCCCGCGTCCCCTCTGCCCAAGTCGGGTGTCGAGCCTGGTCCCGCTACCTTCGGTGGTTTTCAGGGAGCTAGCGGAAGTTAGCGGGGAAGTGACGGAGCGCTAGCAGGAGCCCCAGCTGGCTACAGCGGGGAGCTAACGGGGACACTGACCGAAGGCAGTAGCGGCTTATAACCCGAAAAGTACGGTATTCATTACTTACAGATGATTAATAAGATCATTTGTAAAGTGTTAGTAAATATATGTATATATATATATGGACTGACCAGTGAATTAACCGATGCTGCAGTGAGGCACACTTTTATTGATAATTATTATAAATTTAGGAGTGTGTTTGGAATGTGAAATGTAGATTTCTTGCAATAAGCCAGGGGCCACAATCGTGTGAGTCCATGGAGCCGATTACCAAAATATAATCTTTTTTATAACAATCGCTGATGCAAGTTTTAAATTATGAGCATTTTCTGAAAAAAAATTAACTTAAAGACGCAGGTCTAAAAATATCTACTTTCAAAATGGAATAACGTATTTAAACATTTCCTCCATAACTTTAGTCCGTTGAGGATCCTGACAAAGTTTTGGGACGATTAGCCCAACCTTTTTTGCAAGTTGTTGCAAAGAAATCTACATTTTTGAGCAAGTAACCAGTGGAATAAAGATGTAGATTAACTGATATAATAAAATAATCTTGTCTCTAAATCAAGCCGTTTGCAACCCAAATGCCAATTTTGGTGACATTTGGTCTTACGCTTTTTAACAGGAATATAGATTTTTTTTTTAAAGTTGTATAAAGTAATAATAATAATCAGAAGAAGAAGTAGAAAGAAAAAACAAGGGGAACAAACTAAAAAGGCTTGGACCCCTAATAAAACACAGCAATAGCCGAGGGGCCGCTGTGTTAAAAGAATCGCATGGATTCAGTTCAACACTCGGACATTGATGTCTTCTCTGGTTTCCTCCTTTGACGTTTTCAACGTCAAACTGAATCAACTCGCTCTGCATCCTGGCTCCAGTTCTGGCTGAAGGCGCCGTCATGGACGACCACGCGGCGGTTAAGGTCAAAAGGTCAGAGGAGCGGTTTACACTGGAGCGGAAACCACGTGGGGGGGAAGGGAAAAGAAGCCGTCTTCGTCTCCCTATCCATCAATAATATGAATAAATCCCCTCCAGGTTGAGTTATCAGCTTCATCCCTTGATTTAAGTCTTCTCTCCAGCGTACCTGTGTGTGAGCCACGGGGTCAATGCCGGCAAGAAGACGTTTCAAGTGAGCTGTGATTACAGCTCTGAAGACACACACACACACACACACACACACACACACTCGGAGCAGGGTAAAGGAACTAGCTTGACTATAAAGCAGGTGACTGACCTAAATCTAAATATTTCTGGGAAGAAAAAAAATATACTAATGTTTCTCAAAATCATACAAAAGTATATATTATCATATATATCATACCGTTATCTCTAAATTATATTGTTCTCAGACTCCAGCAGTGAAGCAAACGTTCCAGTTTCATTCTTCTATGATCTGAAGGTTACAGAGGGGTGAGTTCATATATCTTTCATAGCTTGATTTATAGAATATTTAATCGAAAAAAAACATGGTGAGGATGGATTTTTTTTTTATGGCTGTTGAAAGGTTTTTTTTTATGTATAAAGAGAATAATATATATATATATATATATATATATATATATATATATATATATATATATATATTATTTAATTCAAATTAGCACTTATTTGGTAAGATAATGCCTCACATATTTAAACAGCCAAGTTTAATTATGATATCAGTTTCTGAAGATGATATGATTTATACACACACACACACACACACACACACACACACACACACACACACACACACACACACACACGGCCTCCCACATTCATACCCCACTAAACACACACACACACACACACACAGGCACATAAAGTTTGGCTATTGGTGTCACACAAGGAGGAGGAGGAGTACTGAGGGGAGGAGGAACTCTTACATAACACCTCAGTCTGTGTGTGTGTGTGTGTGTGTGTGTGTGTGTGTGTGTGTGTGTGTGTGTGTGTGTGTGTGTGTGTGTGTGTGTTATTGGCCCAATAAGGCCATGGCTCTCCCAGTCGCTTCTTGTGTTTATACCACAAAGATAGAAACACACACACACACACACACACACACACACACACACACACACTCAGCCCCTGGAGAGGGGATTAGAGGAGAGGGAGGCAAAGAGCGCCAGAGAAGGGAATGGAGGGACCGTGTGTGTGCACAAGAATCTCCTCTTTGGCTCCGCATCCATTTTGCCGTACTGCCGTGAGTCCGAAAGGTTGTGCGTGCGCATTCATAATAAATGGGTCCCGTCTCCTCCCCCAGGACCAGTACTCTCACACTCCAGACAACCAAATGCCCGTTTCACACACACACACACACACACACACACACACACACACACACCAACGGTCCCCATCGACCTGCTGGTTTCCTGCGTCGTCTCGGTTGTCTGCCGCTCACCTGCTGGTGGTACTCGATGCCCATGCTGAGCGTGTTGACCAGGATGGCGATCATGATGCCCCGGTTGAAGTATTTGCTCTCCACGATCCTCTTCAGCCGGTCCCTGAAGCCCACCCAGGCCCGCACCACTCCATTCTTGCACGTCACGATCCCTCGCCGCCGGCTCCGACCTCGCCCGCCTCTCGGATCGCCCCCCTTTTAGAGCCAAGACAAATGCTGATTGAGGGTACTTATAATGATTGCAGTTTAAAAAAAAAGAAGTAATAATCAGTACAATAGTATCTCTTCAAATCTTTCAAGATGCAAATATATATGCCTTGTTCATAACTCCTCCACCCACTGTCATCACCGCCCACTCCCAGACCCTTCGTCCTCCCTGTTCACCATCACCATTGGTTGGTTGGCCTGCATTGTCCATCCGGAGACTAAATCATTGGCATGTCGTTATTTACTTCCATCTTATCTGTGCAAGTTCATTTATCGCTCTGTGACACATGGTCTCTTTAGGTGTTTTTTAAAAATAGATTGAAAGAGTTGGAGGAAGGTTCATCTGGTTGTAGATGTGTTTGACTGAGGATGTGCACCTGTGTGAACGAGGATACGCTGACTCGAGTCTTGAGTCTTAGTTTTGTTTTTACTCATGCCGTGATCTAAAAATGTTCTGTCACTGTTTTATGTTGTATGTCTGAAACGTTGTTTTAACGTGCTGCTGCTGTCTTGGCCAGGACACTCTCGTAAAGGAGATTTTTAATCTCAATGAGGCTTTTCCTGGTTAAATACATTTGAAATAAAAATAAGTAAATAAATCATCGTAGAGCGCCCCCCCGTGCGGTCTGACCTGGTGGAAGTCGTGCAGGCCGTCCGGCTCCCCCCGGCCTCCCTCCAGGTCTCCCAGCTCCAGCTCCAAGGTCTCCAGGCTGCGGGCGCACAGCGGGCAGCTGAGCAGCTCCAGGAGCAGAGGGCTGGGCACCACGCCCGCCAGCTGGTACAGCAGCCTCTGGCGGCCTGGGGGGAGAACGGGGGAGAACGGGGGAGAACGGGGGAGACGGTCAGACATGGCAGAGGTTTTTTTATTTCTAGCTGGCCTCGTGCGTGGCTGTTGTCTCTTCAGCTTTATACTGAGAAGTTACTTTCCTTGACTAACTTCCAAAAATGTTCCAGTGCGAGGAACTGAATGCAAATATTGCTTCTTTTTTTTTAACATTATTTCACAATAACATTACATTTAGCTGACGCTTTTATCCTGCAATTCCACCATGAGTACAAACTCAGAACAACAAGAATCAAGAAAGTACAATTTCAACGTTGAGATCGGTCGACCAATGACAGTTCTCTCTACAGTCAGAGCTTGCGCAAGAAGGTGGAACGTGAGGGAGATACCATTTCCAAAACTTGTAAGGGGGTAATAACTATTTTCCCGGACGTAGCAAAATCCCGGACGTTTTTGGAATCCCTGCCGGACGCTTTTTTTAGGTCTCGAAAAGAGGACATGTCCGGGAAAAAGAGGACGTCTGGTCACCCTAAGTAAGTGCCATCTAAATGCTACTAAAGTGCTACTACGGTGCTACCTTCCTTATTCAAGGTGTAGTCGAAAAAGATGTGTTTTCGTATTCTCCTGATGTTGTGCAGCATGAACCTACAGGAACGTGATGTTGCGGTGATGTCGGCAGTCAGGGAGAGTTGACTGTCGAGTGTCACACCGAGATAACACAATGAAAGATTATAACACAACTGTCCTTTACTGCATTATCTGCATTTGATTGATGTTCAATTCTAGGGTCGGAGAACCTAAACTGTCAGTATTATTATGGATAATCTGTTATTTATCAGAAAAAAATACACGAAGAAGGCGGAAGTACTTTTTATCAACGTCTCTCTTTTCAATTATCGGTGGCCAAACAGTCAGAGAGAAGAAAAAAAAATCAAATAATTAAACAGCTAAAGTAAGGAGGCGCGTCCAGTGGAAACTACACCCTTGCGTGCTCATTTCTCCCACAAAGCATTTTTATATCAACTGCACATTGTCTTCAAATAGGGTTATTTTTCTTTGTCCTATCTGAGTAGAGAGCCCAAACTAGATGGTTTCTGCAGAGTCAGCGAAATCGCCCAGAGTCCTGCAGGAGATCAGTAAGACTACATCCTGTTAGCAGCAGCTCTTCAACAGAACACGCTGCAGTTTACAACACCGTCTAATACCTAAAGCTGTGAAACATGACGTTATAAAGAGGCTCGTGAGAGTTCATTGTCTCTTATAATCTCACAAATGAATTTCTGAGTCCGTTCATCAAAGTGTTCTGACTCCAACTCTCGACAGATTGTTTGCGTTCCTTTCGCGAAATGCCTTCGAGGCCCCCAAAAAAAACATTTCTCTTGTTCAAACAATTTTGGTTGGATTAGATTACTCTTAAAGTCAAATTAGATTTGCGAGCCCAAGAGTTGAAAAATAACAAATATTCCCAAGAACAGCATAAAAGGGGCGATTGAACCAAAACCAGCTTTCGACCTCTAATCCCATTACGTCGCACGCTTTGGCAGCGACAAAGTCATGTGACCAAGCTGAGAGCGAACATTAAGGACCTCCAGGCCTAGACATGTCCGACAGGGACTCGAGACTATTCATTCATTCATGTGTTTAGCCTGCAGTGGACTTTAAAATGCGCGACCTTCCTCACACGATCGGAGCTTTCAACACCGTCAACCCGGCGCCGTCTTGTCTGTATTTATCACGTGTCGCGCACTAACTCTTCCCCCGTACAGCGGGGAACTGATTTATGTGTGCTTAATTATGTTCGGAGCGTCGGCAGCCAGCGGTGTGTAATCGCTGTGTGTTAGTGTGTGTGTTTAGCGTTCTCTCTCCATTAGGACAGAACGTACAGGTCTAGCGTTCGTCTGCTGCTTCTTTATTTTCCAGTGCAACTTTATCGCTTTATTTCTCCCTCCCCTCGTTCGCGCTTCACGTCCCTTCTTAACTGCAAATAGCAACGCTTGCCCGCGTCTTTGTTTACGTTCCTTCTCGATGCCTATACCTTTCCTCAACCCCTCCCCTCCTTTATCCACCTCACTGAACCGATGGCTGGAGCACTTGGGACATGGATTTCCTGTCAGAGTTCTCTAAGTGCCGTTTGAGTCACATGTTGTGTGCAGAGCAGATGTGGCCAGAGGTTACCTCGGGTCAAACACGGTAGGATGATGGAGGCATTTGGAGGCAAAAAATAATGAAACAGTAAGAAATGAAGATGCAGGATGACCAGAATACCAGAATTGTATGAAAATGATTGCTGCAAGAAGATTAATACGATTATTAGGCCTTTTAGGATAGGATAGGATAGGATATATATTTTATTCATCCCCAAAGGAAAATTTGGCTGTGGCAGCAGCACGATTTTTTTGAAAATTAAATAATAAAAGTGGAAAAATGCAAATGTAAATTTTGTATATGCAGTGGGGTTATTGATGTTGATGTTGATGATTAATTACATTGACGGAGGATCTGGTCAGAGGTGATTTATTATACAGTCTTATAGCAGTTTTTTTAGGGTTTGTTTGATGGCTTTCTTTAGTTGTTATGTGACTTAAGTCGTTACACTCAAGCTGACTCGGTCACCTAAATTGTGATTTTGGAGCAATGAAAAAACTCCAGACACTCGCTTTTTGCTACTGTCTACGCTCTTTAAATGTCAGAAGTGTGTGTGTGTGTGTGTGTGTGTGTGTGTGTCTTACTGTGCTGTCCCATGAGCTGGTAGAGCTTGGTCAGGGTCTCTGTGTGCTCCGATGCCGGGTGGTTTGGCGGGTGCTGCTCTGGAGCCGGCCCGCACTGCTTGGAGTGCGGCGGCGGCGTCTTGCTGCTGTAGCTGCACACGAACGAGGGCAGGATGGTCGGGTAGTTCATGCCGCCGTTCAGCCGGCCCAGCAGCGCCCCCATGCCGCCCTGGGCGTCGCCGGCGTTCCCGCTCGCGCTCCCCCGCCGCGCCGGGAGCGACTTCATCTCCAGCTCCTCGCCTCCCGCCTCCCCGTCCGCGAGCTCGGCGGGCGACACGCTGATGGTGTGCTGCCCCCCGTTGCTGAGGCGGCAGTGCTGGTGCTGGTGGTGCTGCAGGAGGTTGTGGATCGGCCTCAGCCACAAGGCGCTGCCCGGGCCCAAGCCTCCGCCGCCGCCCCGGCTGGAGCCGTGTCCGTGCCCGTTACCGCCGCCGTTACTGCCGCCGCCACCGCTGTTGGGATTCACCTTTTTACGCCTTTTACTGGTCAGAGGACAGTGGACATTAACAATTATGAATAACTGAACATGGATAGAGAGTCAGGTTTTTAGAAAGTTTGGTAGCACTTTATAATAACTATGGATATGGATGTTCTTTATCACTTTGTGTCTATTTCCCTTTTCTGTTGAGAAGATAACTGAGACTTTTGTTAGCTTTGAGGCACTGCTTATAAATGCTTGTAAAGCATAGATAGTCCTCACTTTAGACGAGGTCACAGAACATACTTAATTAATACTTAACTAACGAGTAGTAACTACTGAATTAATCATGAATTGCAGTATTAAAACACGTTTATAAAGCACATCTATAATTCCTTAATAATTGGTTTGTAATATATATTTCTTAATTTACAAATGGAGAATCCATAATTTATAAAGTATGAAAACTCAATCATGAAACGCATAATAGTCAAGCTTATTAATCAAGAATAAAACATGTATAACTGTTTATGAATTGCATACTAATGAGATACTAATGAGTGTTTATGTTGGAACAATGCTTTATAAATGATGAATTAAGTGTTTACTCATGCTTTACTAATGCTAAATAGCGTGTAGGTATTATAAAGTGTAACCGAAGGTTCTTGTGTGTGTTTGTATCTGAATGCATCCCTAGAGATGTGGCTCTTTATCATTTTTGGGCCTGTGCATTATGTAATTCTGTGAGATACAAAATTACCAAAGCTCACAGACACAGTTTAGAGATACCCGTACCAAAAAGACGCGCAAAGAGACACGAGCGGACCAGCAAATACAATAAACCGCTGAGAAAAGTCCGGATTAATTCATCCTGGAGGAAAAAGTGAGATTACAATCTCAAAAAAAGGGATTTCTCTCCGACATTTTTGACAGCCGTGCTCCTAAATATCACAGAACATCTGCAAAGCATGCACAAAGTCCCCCCCCAAAAAACCTGTCCCACGGCTGACCTGTGCCATCCGGAGTATATCCTCTGCAGCCTGCGCGTGAACTTGCGGTAGAGGTGGCTGATGTAGCGCAGCATCTCCTCGTAGCACGAGCCCGGCTCGCTGTAGCTGGCGAGCGTGGAGTCGTTGGACATGTAGCGCGCGCGCTGCAGCTTCATCAGGTTGTTCTCCCGCTGCTTCGTCTCCGAGAACTGGGTGGCGATGACCACGAGGCACAAGTTGATCATGAAGAAAGAGCCCACCTGGACGGGGGAGGGGCCGGAGAGAGGGATGAAGCTGCAGCATTGTAACACGTGTTTTATATTTATGTATTTCCCTACGACCGTAAAATGCGGGTTATAAGGCGCACCCTTTTATTAGCATCATCTACTAAATTTAAAGAAAAAGTCGTATTCAATCTTAAACAAGCCGCGGCAGTTTATAAGCCGCTGTTGCTGCTGCTACTGCTACTGGGGCTGGTCCCGCTACCTTCGGTGGTTGTCGGGGAGCTAGCTGTCATGTTTTTAAATACACGAGACGTGAGAACAAGCTGCTCTTAAGTGTAACTCCTTTATTCCTCGGGCCGCCATGCTCTGACCTCCCGATGCAGGTCACAGGTTGTGCTTCCCACCCGAATCCCCCCTGGGTTCCCTCCCTACATTTACTATTTGTACATCCATTAAACATGTGAACGTCAATGCACCAACATGCATTTATAACAAATGCCACACTAGCTGCTGCAGCTAATGGACAATACTTTTTATTTGTGTGCTGAATTTTCAGTGTTGTTTACTCAAACAGTGTATGCTAGTTCGTTAGCTCGTCGCGCGCCAGCTTGTTAGCTCGTCGCGCGCTAGCTCGTTAGCTCGTTGCGCTCTAGCTCGTTAGCTCGTTGCGCGCTAGCTCGTTAGCTTGTCGCGCGCTAGCTTGTTAGCTCGTTGCGCACTAGCTCGTTAGCTCGTCACACGCTAGCTCGTTAGCTTGATCGCTGTGGAGGTGGTGGGAGAGGCAGGGGTTCCCTCGACCTATTTTCCATCAATATTTCATTTCAGGAACAACCTCACTGTTGACTTTCTACCTTATCAAGGTGTTAAAAGCACCAATAACACACTGTGTCAACAAGAAGCCACATTAGAGCTCATGTTCTATTCAGATGATCAAACACACATTGTTTTTTTTATCCTCGCTTTAGGAATATTGCAATTCAAATCATGCGCTGGCGAGATGGCCTCGACAGGAAGTGAGAAATATCTCTCAATTCTTTTAAGTAATGTCTTTTTAAAAAGGCCATTACTGTATGTTACGGGAAGAGCGATTGGAAATTAGATGAGCACTTTCTCCATCTTCTCCCAGATTCTTTTCTCTAACATTCTCATTCATCTTCACTTCCGTCTCATCCGCTTTCTAGATGGATAACTTTGTTCTTCTTTCGGCCTTTTCCTTCCAGTCCCTTCTCTCTCTCTCTCTCAGACCTCTTCTTCTCTCCACCATATCTTTTGGCATAAATAGCACTTTTACATCAAACGACATGCCAGGCTCATGCAGCATTGTGAAATATTTCCCCCCTTCTTTGAAAACCTCAACAACAGAATGATACGGTGAAATGATGCCGGATAAGAAGTCTGTTCAACAGAGGGGGAGTTGTGGTTTGCTTTAGAAAAGGTTGGACTGTCTTATTTTTTAAATTTTTTTTAAAGCAGGAGCAAAATGCAAGGACACAAAAATCTCTTTGAGGAGCAAAATGTTACACATGTGCACGTTTGTTGAGCTGCAGAATATGAACAGCTGCAAAAAAAAAAAAAGGAGCTTAAAGAAATCTGCTTTTCAGATTGTGATAGTTGCAAAATAGTAGATTTAAACAGAATGGCAAACTGTATGCTCTGAACCAACTTATAATTCATGTGCATAACTGGACTCTACTGATGTCTGATGACTCCACAGGCAAAGCCAAGTGGATTTAAACAACTATAGCAAGTCAGGGTTACAGTAGCTTTACTGGGCTCATTAAATGCTGGGCTGGTTTTTGCTTGGTACACTTTCAAACAGGATCTAGCCAGATATTCTGAACCCAATCAAAAGTGTTGCTTTTCAGTCATTTTGACGCTATTTGCCTTCTGAGACCTCGTAACACATTCAAATATATGTATAACAAAAAAAATGAAGTAAATGCAAGGAGGTACTTACGATAATGAGCAGTATAAAATATATAAAATTGTAGAAGGAGTGAGCGTCCATGACATAGTACATGATATCTACCCATCCCTCCAGAGTGATGACCTGGTGGTGGGGACAAGAAGACACAGAGAGACACACACTGCATTATAATGAAGACACATTCTCCTGAAGCTTTTTCTCTTCAAAAACATATGACAAACACAACCCATGCATGCACACACACACACAAACACACAAAGACACTCAAAGTACACAGCGGTCAGATGCAGAACATTTGCAATTCAGTTTTTAATGGCTATTCCTCAGAAGAAAGCCTGTGGTGTCCCTCCAACCTCTTCCATGTGTGTGTGTGTGTGTGTGTGTGTGTGAGTGTGTGTGTGTGTGTGTGTGTGCGCGCCAGGGGACTGACGCAGCCCTTTCATGTAGCCACTATGCTAATGAGCGGTTGAGATGCTGAGACCTGCAAGCGGTGGCTCAGCTCAGCCGAGCCGATAATACGCTCACACACCCCGACGTTTACGCCTCGGCGTGCGGAACACATGGCAACAAATGTCCAAGCACACACACACACACACACACACACACACACGCACGCGCGCGCACGACAACTCCTACAGTTAGCCGTGTGCATGCCGTACCTGTGTATCCATAAAGGGTCACACACAAAGCTACCATAAACCGACACCACAAATGCACATCATGCACATCATGCACACACACACACACACACACACACACACACACACACACACACACACATAGATAAGCCGCTCTCTGCTGGAGGGCTCTCCTTTGCACCAGATTACCCAAAGAGCAGAGGATGAGCTAAACCAGGTAAACGTGCATCTTTATAGAAACAGTCCTCCAGCAAGTAGCCAGTGCCATCTGAGGCCATTTGAATTAAGAATGGGAATTTTGGATGATGACATCTGCAATAAAAGTACATATCTTCTTCTTTTTTTTATAAAAATGGAAGACAGGACCAACGAGTGCTCTTCATCTGGTCTCTACATGTGGAAAAGGTTAACGATACTGTCTGCGTCGCAGGAAAGACGAGATTCTCATCTGACCTTGGGTCTGATTTAAGAGAGGACACAATCGCAAGGGACCTGAACAAATCACTACCTGACCCCCCCCAGCCCACCCTGGATCGTTGGCTCTGGACCCGCCTTGTAGGTCAGAGACGGCGAGCAGAGCCTCCTGCAATACATACTAATGACACGCTACACTGATGTGCAGCGGGGAGTTCTCAGCTGTCTGCTGCCGTTGGGGAATGAATTGATCAACGCTTTGTTATTGAACCCTGAGGACAGTCTTGCAGAACAAATGTGTGTACAGGGTCAATAGTCATTAACCTGATGGACATTGGGCTGGTAACCCTGAGATGCCTTCACTCGTCATCCTTTGAGCCTCCTCTCTACTCCACCTCCCCCACCGCCACGCCTCTTAAATCACTTCTTAAAACCAATTTTTACGACTAGTGTCGTCGCTTTACTGCTTTATTTCATTATTTCATTATTGATTTAATTTTTTATTCTACAAAATCATTTAAATGCATTTTATTTATTGATTTCATTTATTCGGTGTGGCTTGGCCAGCAAGGGCTTAATCATAATAATCATAGTCCCACAAAACGTAACCATACGTTTAATCATAATAATCATAATTAAATTAAAGCATAAATTGCGACGTGAAGAGAGCAAATAAATGATTTGCCCAATTGGGCATTTTTTGATAGCTAGCACAGTTTTCATGTAATTATCGTTCAAGTTTAGGAACATTTGGGGGCCATTTCAGCGTTTACAATGGGTGTGTATGGCACGGGATGTTCAGAGCTACAGAAACTTGTAAAAAAAACAACGTATTTTGTCTTTAGTCCCGCAATTTTCACTCTTAAATACACATTTGCTGGATAAAAACGTAGGAAATATTGTGCTTGTGGTACACATGCGTCGTGAAAACCAACAAATTTATAGTTTTTTGTCAGCGAGCCTGAAAGCTGTCAGCTGACCAACTGACAGTTGGTCAGCTGACAGCTCCTCAGTCTTAAGACGCTCACGCTCACATTTTAAACTCTACAAACATAACAAGCATATCACAAACATTTAAGGACACCTAAACGCTCACAAAAGTCTTATCTCTCTCATGATTCATATCGTTTTTATCAAATTCAGTAGTTTGATACAGGTGCTTCATATGAGCCAATCAGTTTAACGCACAAACCAACTGAAGGCTTTTGGAGGAGAGTAATAAACAAAGCTAGCATAAAGCTAGCTTTGTTTAGACAGGACAAAATGGCTGACTATGTGTGTCTAGCGTGCGCGCACGTGTAACGTTAATTGCGGTAGCGTGCATGACTCCTCAATAACACATCTTACTACTGGTAATGTCGGCGTATATATATATATATATATATATATATATATATATATATATATATATATATATATTGTGACGTCTTATGGCAGTAGTCACCACACCATCGACATTTTCTATTTTATTTATTTTATTTATTTTATTTATTTTATTTATTTTATTTATTTTATTTATATTTTATACAGTTTTATTTTATTTATTTTATTTATTTTATTTATTTTATTTATTTTATTTATTTTATTTATTTTATTTATATTTTATACATACATTTATATTTATTTTATTTATTTTATTTATTTTATTTATTTTATTTATTTTATTTATTTTATTTATTTTATTTATTTTATTTATTTTTTATACATTCATATTTTATTTATTGTTTCACCTATTATCAGGTCAACCTTAGTCTTAACCTTATTTGTTTTGCTTCGTCGGGCCTCACTGTGGAGCTTTCTCTCGTTATTATTGTCTTGCTTCTGCTTCTTTGTCTGTCAAAGCACTTTTGAAACTGGTTTTAAAAAAGGTGCTCCGTAAATAAAGGTATTATTATTATTCTTGTCATCCCTTCTTTCTCTCCGCTCTCCTGACGCTGCTGTAAGAGCTCAGTCTATTACCTGGTTCTGACACCGCGGGTCAGGACCGGGTGTGATTGACATGCTCCCGGTGAAATCCGTTGTCATCACACACTGGTGGGGCTCCACCGTCTGGGACTTCCTAACAGCTTGTTGTTGTCTGCTGGAGTCCCAGGGCGACCCGGAGTTAACTCAATTCGGAACCATGGGCTGAAATGTTTTCCAAACCCCTGCGCTGAAATGTATAATTCATGTTCTTTATATTTACAGATACTGGGGGAATACGGCTGTAGACTGGGATAACAAGCAACTCATTTAACATGCAATAGAGCCGCCTCCTTCATTCCAACTAACTTTCTATCCTTCTCCCACTGTGTTTCTTTCTCAATCACTTCTATTTCCCCCTCATTTTCATTCCCTTTCACTCGCTATTCCTTTTCTCGTTTCCATTTACTCGTCTGTATTATTAAGTTCCTTTATAGAGAAATAATAACATCTAATTCAAATATGTTAATGTTGTAACGCAGTGTAATTTACATGCAGTATAATTCGCACCGCTACATCCGAGCTGCAGCTTCAGATCGGTATCTGGTCGACCGATGAGGTTCCAATCTTCAACTGCATCTTCCTCTCACTACATTTCGTTAAATGCACATCAGATACCTGGCTCCAAAAAAAACTACTCATCTAATCTCATCTAAGACTCAAAGTGATGCTCGCTAAACCCTCGGAAAAGGAAAAGAAAAATCTTTTAAGCCTCTATCCGCGAGCTGAGACCACACACACACACACACACACACACACACACACACACACACACACACACACACACACACGGGAAGTTGCGAGTACCTACCAGGGATAACAATGTCAATGTGTGTGTGTGTGTCTTCAGTAGTATAGTGTGTTTTTTGGGGGGTAATTTGAAGGTAAGACTCTCTTTGAGAAAGTCATGTTGCGCAAGTCCAAGTCTATTAGACACAGGGACACATCTATTACGAGGGAATTCGTATCACAACAGCCCAGACGGTGATAAGGAAAAAGCCCCGGGGAGCTGGAATCGGCAAGAGGAAATAAGACCAAAAGGTTTTCCGGTCATGATTTGTGCCCTCTGATGGACGGAGTGCAGGGATTTCTAAAAAGGTGACTTTTTGTTGTTGTTTTTGACTAATAATTGAGCTTGTGTTTGGTGTAGAATATCATTTTAACCGGCTCGTCATCACTGGTTTGTTGGTAAAACCTTCAGCTGATGCATGCGGAACAGGATCATCTCGTCCACAGACCATGAAACCTCTTCACGTCTCAAACCCTCTATTCGTTAACTTATTTTGCATAATTTTCTGCTTGAATGTAACCATGTAAATGTCAATGAGACATTGTGAGTTTCCAGTTGTTGTTTTTAAGACAAATAACATTGCTAAGGTACGTTTGGAAAAACGTATTAGAATGAGTTGCTCTACAACTAACTAACAAAAAGAGTCCGCTAGTTAGCTAAAAAAGTTTAGTTTTTCAGCCTGGTGCTAAGCTACTCGTTAAAATTAAACCTTTTCAATAAATAACAACAACTTCCACATCCCATTCTGCACATTCACCCCTTCACTGTACACGTTTATGTTTATCTACACTTCACATATTACATACATAACTTGCATTTTTGCACTCTCCTATTGTTTGTTATTGTTTGTTTATTTACACCTCACACACTTAATATACACATACCGTACTTTTCGGGTTATAAGCCGCTCCTACGGCTGATCAGTGTCCCCGCTGTAGCAAGCTAGTAGCGCTGCTAGCTAGCGCTGCTAGTAGCGCTGCTACCGGCCACTGCTGCTGCTACTGCCCGCGTCCCCTCTGCCCAAGTCGGGTGTCGAGCCTGGTCCCGCTACCTTCGGTGGTTTTCAGGGAGCTAGCGGAAGTTAGCGGGGAAGTGACGGAGCGCTAGCAGGAGCCCCAGCTGGCTACAGCGGGGAGCTAACGGGGACACTGACCGAAGGCAGTAGCGGCTTATAACCCGAAAAGTACGGTACATACTTGCACTTTTGCACTTCTACTGTTTAAGTTTAATTTAATTTAATTCCTAAATTAATACTCTGTTCTTTTTTCTTTTCTTTCATCCCAGCTATTTTTATTTGTATTAGTATTATTATTGTATATATCTTTCATCCCTGCTGTTTTGATATCTTATTTTCTGTCTGTAAATTGCTGCTACTCGACACCAAACTTCCCCTTGGGGATTAATAAAGTATATATTCATTCATTCACCCCTTCTCACCTGGAATATGGCTATCCAGGCGTAGCCGATATTGTCAAAGTTGACGGCTCCCTTGTACGGGTTGAAGTCCCCGGGTTGACACGTGTTGTAGTACTGGTTCCAGTTAACGCAGCCGTTGTTACTGGCCGCTCCAACCAGAGCCGAGCTGAGGAGCGGAGCGGCCAGCGTGCAGTTGGCCCCGCCCTCCTTGGTGGGCGGCAGGTCGCCGCAGCGCAGCATCCCGTTCTCGCGGGGAGCCGAGCAGATAAACGGGTTGTCTTCACCTTCCTTCGACAGGTAGTAAGGACTTATGGACAAGTTGTACATTCTGGGTGGGGGAAAAAACAAGAAGAACGAAAATAACAGATACATCTAGATCTGAGGTAATTCACTCGATTGTTGTCGTTCTTGTTGTTATACTGTAGATACATTGAGAAAAACATAATATACAGAATATGTGATTAGAAGCAGGACAATGATGTAGGTCTAATACTTCTTTTTAATCTCTCAGGAATCTGAGTGTAGAAAAGAGAAATACACAAATCCTTCACCAGGACATTGACAGCTACGGCTAATAATCCTTCTGCTAACTCAGACAACTTTTTGTTGCATTGTTCCTATCGTGCCATTCACCATTCAGCAGGATAACATCCTCCTTTGTGCTATTTAAGGTCCCATATAGAGACCGGGATGTAATTAATGAGTGGATGCATCATTGAGTTTATTACACAGGCACACGTCCAATCAGAGATGTTATCTTTGAATTTGCCACACAACACTTTCCGACTACTACTCCCACTCAGTGTTCACACTGATCTCCACTGGGACTGTGGGTTCTCTTCCTCCACAGCATCGCAGTCATTTACTCTCTGATCATAAATCCTCTTGAGAACAGGGTACTGGGGTAGAATGAACCTTCTGCTGCTCCGTAGCTGGAGAATGAAACTGGAAAAGGTGCACTCAGGCCAGGTGTGCCTGAAACAACCACAGCTGTATGGAATTAATTGAATGACTGCGACCCACAATTAGCTACGTCTGCGCTGGAGTCAAAAACGGAAAACTAATTGGTCAAATATAATTTAATGGTTGCACACTTCAATTGAAAAGAGAAAACACCACTTAGTAGCACATGCTTATTATTTTTGAAGGTATTTTTTGTTGTGGCATGGGCATGAATTTCACTGAACTTTTGTCTTAAATTGCTGTCCTCTTGTCTTTATTACTGGAGCACTTATAGCATATGACAAAATATACTCGTCGACATTTGGAGGAGGAAGCTTGGCGATTGAATTAAATCGTGGGGAGTGGACCTTGAGATGATTGCCGCCCACAGCCGGACAAAAACGCCACCGAAAACAAGGTTGTGAGGGAGGAGAGCCGAGACAGAAGCTAAGCTAACCTAGCGAGGACCTGAGGCCGTTCCTCCATCTAATCTGTTCATGGCTCATGTCCCGTCGCAAGAAAATATTCAGGCAGAACCAGCAACAGGGACAAGAGGAGGCGGACTCAGGTGGGACAAGAGGAGACGGACTCAGGTGGGACAAGAGGAGGCGGACTCAGGTGGGACAAGAGGAGGCGGACCTGGTGGGACAAGAGGCGACGGACTCAGGTGGGACAAGAGGAGGTGAACTCAGGTGGGACAAGAGGAGGCGGACTCAGCAGAGACAAGAGGAGGCGGACTCAGGTGGGACGAGAGGCGGCGGACTCAAGTGGGACATGAGGAGGCGGACTCAGGAGGGACAAGAAGAGAAGGACTCAGGTGAGACAAGAGGAGGCGGACTCAGGTGGGACAAGAGGAGACAGACTCAGGTGGGACAAGAGGAGGCGGACTCTGGTGGGACTAGAGGAGGCGGACCAGGTGGGACAAGAGGAGGTGGACTCAGGTGGGACAAGAGGAGGCGGACCTGGTGGGACAAGAGGCGACGGACTCAGGTGGGACAAGAGGAGGCGAACTCAGGTGGGACAAGAGGAGGCGGACTCAGCAGAGACAAGAGGAGGCGGACTCAGGTGGGACGAGAGGCGGCGGACTCAGGTGGGACATGAGGAGGCGGACTCAGGAGGGACAAGAAGAGAAGGACTCAGGTGAGACAAGAGGAGGCGGACTCAGGAGGGACAAGAGGAGGCGGACTCTGGTGGGACATGAGGAGGCGGACCCAGGTGGGACAAGAGGAGGTGGACTCAGGTGGAACAAGAGGAGGCGGACTCAGGTGGGAAGAGAGGAGGTGGACTCAGTTGGGACAAGAGGAGTCAGACTCTGGTGGGACAAGAGGAGGCGGACTCAGGTGGGACAAAAGGCGGACTCTGGTAGGACAAGAGGAGACGGACTCAGGTGGGACAAGAGGAGGCGGACTCAGGTGAAACAAAAGGAGGTGGGCCCAGCTGGGACAAGAGGAGGCGGACCCAGGTGGGACAAGAGGAGGCGGACTCTGGTGGGACAAGAGGAGGCGGACCCAGGTGGGACAAGAGGAGGCGGAACCAGGTGGGTCAAGAGAGTCAAAGTTGATGGACTTTGTTTACAGGAATATACTAGTTTTTTTTGTCATGTTCCTCTTGTGTAGCAATTAGGCTACAACTGCATTTATTTGTACTGTACTGTTGCATAATGACAGTACATTCCCCTTGAATTTCACATATATTAGTATCCATGGTGACAGCTGTTTCCTAGTAGCAAATGCATTGCACAGTTTACCTGAATATTTATTCCCCGCAATAGTGAGTGTGCCCTTACGCGGAGTGACATTCACTCTTGAAGTACTTTGTCTTCTGATTGATTCCAATTACGTTCCAGTCTTTTTTCCCCTGTGAGGTGTTTGCAGTACTGTGTCTTTGTCTTTCCTTGAAACTCTTCATTGGATTATAATTGGATTGCAATGAGGTCACGGCTTGGCATCTTGCGCTCTCTTTTATTATTTATTTCACTAACTGCTTCCTGACAATTTGCGCTATTGTATACTGTATACTGTATACATGTATGGTTTTAATGGTGTGTGTTATGTGTATTGTGTGTACCTTTGATGCACTTGGGAGAAGCCAAAGACCAATTTCCACTGAGGCAGATAATAAAGTCAATCTAATATAATATGATCTAATTACTGCATTAATGTGTACATCACTTTCATGTTGTAGTTCGTGTATGTGGATTTTTTATTACGTTACTGCTGGGTAGCTTGTGAATTTCCCTCCCTGGGGATTAGGTCTTAATTAAACCAAAAGTGATAGATCATAATTCATTTGGTGATTATATTTCGTGTCATTAATCGTAACTGGAAGACATTCAAATGAATTTCGTGAAGTAAAAAGTACAATATTCCCCTCAGAAATGTAGAAGTGGAAGTATAAACTAGCACAAGATGGAAATGCTTAAGTGAAATACAAGTATCTCAGGATTGTACTTCATCACAGACTGGAGCAAATGCTTGTGATTCATATTGAGCTGCAGGTCAGACGGGGATTTGTTCTGAGAGAGAAAACACAGCAGCCTTGGCTGTGAAATATTGAGCCACTGTTCTCTCTCTCTCTCAGGAAGGACTCTGCAACATCAGCCGTGGTACAATTTGTACCATTACATCAAAACAGAATTAGTTCAGGGACGTCTACGTGACATTTTGGGCTTCCTGGGGTTGTGGACACTGAAGCGTTTTTTCCTTTTTTTTTTGTTTTGCATAATTTTTTGTCCCTACAGCTAAATTGGTTGACTGATCTTTTTTTTCCATCTTTTCTGTCTGTGCATGTGTGCATGTTTGTTCTGTGGAGATAGTGTTGTGTTTCTCTCATCAGATGGATCTTATCTTTTTTTTTCTCACAAGATAAGATATATATATCCAAATGTAAAGATTTTAAATCTATTTGGGAATTCGTTCCAGACATTATATTATTATTACATATATATATATATATATATATATATATTCTGCTTAGACATTTCCTGTTATGCTGATTTTATGTCGCAGGTAGTTTTTTTTGTCATGGACCTTATCAGGAATATTATCGTTTTTGTTAATGTACGAGAGCCACATCATCTGCAAAGAGGAGTTTCATTTCTTAGCCCTTTAAGCAAGGTAGAACCAATTTTGGCTCTAGGCTTTTTTTTCTTTTCCCCTGTGTTTGAGTCGTCGTAGGAACCCCAAATTAATTCCAATACTTGTGTTTATTGTATGTATTTGTTCAGCAAAGTCTTGGGAAAAAAAATGTATATCTGCAAAAAAATCACTTTTAAAAGATATTTTATGAACATCCAGCACGATATGAGCAAGATTTCTCAAAAATGCCTCCTTGAGCGGTCACCGAGTTTTTCAAACTGTATTATGGTCCCCTAACAACAGCCCACATACTAATAAGACACTTTTTTGGAAAGATTAGGACCTAAAGAATCGGAATATGCACCACAATTCATAATAGAACACAGCATTTGGGTGTTAAAAGGAGTTTCAATCAAAAAACTGTGTCGTTCAGTTAAAAAATTTAGTTTACGTAAATACTTAAACTTAACGGTTACTTGAATGATGTTTCACACCAGATGAATCTTCTCACAAGGGTTGAGGTATTGTAGCAATTTAAATGAAGGTAAACAACGATGTGGTTCCGGAGATAATATGTTGTTGTTTTTTGTCTGATAATAGGCGCAGGGGGGATTTTCGCACCCGGTTTTTAAAGGGTGTGTTTTTTAGAACTTGTGCGTTGGACTAAATGTATCTGCAAGGACATTGCACAGATATTAAATAACAAGACTACAACCGTGTCTCGCTCCACATCTAAAGTACATCTCTCTCCCGTCTTTCTCTCCATGCTCCTTCCTGCAGCTTCCTTTCATTTATGAAATATTGCAACGCTTCCTTTCCTGTATCTCCAGCAGATTAGAGGACTGTAGCGCTCTCTTCTTCGGTCCTCCAAAACAATGCACTGACAAATGATGATTAGTGTGAGCTCCCTTGCGATGCCCCCCAGCGTCTTTTAGGATTGATTTTTAAAGTATTTTAAAGTTTGTTAACTTGTTTACAAGGCTCTTAATGCTTTGGGACAGGCCTACATTATTCATTCTTTGTTATTTTATAATCCGTCACGGTCTCTTACATCTTCTGCTGATGTTTGTTGTTTTTTTAATACAAACTAACACCCAAATAAGAAAATCAGCAGCTAAGCCTTTTTTATTTATCTGCCGAATAGAGTGACCTCCCCGAGGCTATAAAAGAAGTTTTAATGACACCTGAAAACCTATTTACTCAGCAAGGCATGTGACTGTAATCTGTTCCATGCTTTATTGTTCTTATGCCTTTTCTTTGTTTTAATGATTGCAGTATTAGCACGTTTTAATCTGTTTGTTTCTTTTAATCCTCTTTTTGCTTCACTTTGTCGCAAAGAACTTTGAACTACTACCCCTGTGTGAAAGGTGCTATATTAAGAGTTTATTATGATTAATATTATTGTATGATGAGTGTGAGGCCAGTCAGTGTACTCTCACTAGTTACTGTGTTTTTGCTACAGGCAACAACTGACTGATACGCCATGTGACAACTCAACACGATCTCTCACAAGAGAGGAAGAGGAAGAAGGATGAAAACAGAAGGAGAAATTAAAAGGGGTAGAAAAAAAGGAAAGATCATGTTTGAGTAAAGTGATCTGAGCGAGTTTGAAGAGTCCATGTGTGCTTGCTGGAGGCGGTGCAGGTCACCATATGGACCAGGAGAACAGGTTTTTTTATTCTATTTAGCGTAAAATAAAAAATGTAATCTGATTTTGTCTTTACTAATTCAGTCTAGACTTGTCCAAGGTCTTGAAGAGGATTCCTGGGTTCAAGGTAATTATTAAAATGCAAATGCTGGACGAGAAGACAAATTCCCTTACGTTCTGTTGACCTCTCCCAGGAAGCAGCGGTTGCGCAATAGTCCCGCCCACAGCTGGACTCCCACAATGCCGAAGATGAAGAAGACGAAGAAGCAGAGGAGGAGGACGTTTCCCAGCATGGGCAGGGTGTCCAACAGCAGCGTCACCAAGATCCGCATACCTACGAAGTGGAACGCAAAGAAATTAAGATAGCATCAGAAATGAGCACATTCACTTTGTTTCGAGTTCACACACACACACACACACACACACACACACACACACACACGACAGCCGAGTTGGACCAAACAGCTGAGGTTACCGCAAACCCTGACAACCTCCATTGATCTTGTGAGCTTGGAACACACAGATTCCTCCCCACAGCCATCATAATTACACGTGATGACAATACTGAAAGTGACAGTTTGACAGTATTTCGTCCTCCGGGATTTGAACTCACAGCCTCCTTGTGGCGAGGATTATCTAACCGCCCGCGTTCAGCATCCATCTCCAGTTGTCAGATGTGTTCAGCGTAAGCAGAGTCGGGGATCTTGTCCCTTAAGGTCCCTCACAATGAGTTCTGTCCCCTTTCACATATACATATATATATTTATAAAAATATATATATATATGTATAACAAAACAAAACAAATATAAGTAGTATATATATACAATTATATAATAGATATAGTATATTTATAACATATATATAATATATATGTTATATATTCTATAATAATATATATTTTATATATATATAGTATATATTTGTGTTTTTGTTATAGGATGGCAATTCCATAGTGTCGCTGTGACTTTTATCTAACTATTATTAATATTAAATTAATTTAAACTAAGCGAAATCAAACTCATACAATTGTCCAGAACATTATTATTATTGTTGATGCATGTTTGGAAGCACTGATGAGGAAATTGTTTGTATTTTTGAGTTTTTTTCGTAGACTTAGGGCTAAATGTATAACTCATTTTAACAGATGTTGTGATCAAAATGTATAATTGTCTTTGTTAATCCGCATTGAGTAGCCACACAGTTGCTTTCTACATCGTCCCACAGCATAAAATCTCCGTAGCTGGGTTTCTGCCTTGGTCCTATGGGCTAGTGGAAATATAAGTCAAAAATCTACTTTAAATGAATCTATCAATTATCAATCTTGCATGTGAGATAATGTGTTTTTTGAGCTATGTGGAAGCCATGCAGCTGAGGGTCAATCCTTCAGAGCTTTAAAGAGATGCGGTCATGGCTTTGGGATGGAGCGGAAAACCAGAGAATCAATGAAATGCCCCGGTTAAATCATTGTCTCATCAAAACAGAACCGAGGTTGTACCGACCCAGGGGTTAAAACAACATAAAGGGATTTAAAAGCTAGATTGTCAATGCACTCTGGGAAGTTTTAATTTAACCAACGCTGTTTAAGGGCGCACTAGAAGCAGACTGAATGAGCAGCCAAGGTCGTGACACGGGAGGTCAGGAGATGAGCGTCATGTGAGCCTGCAGGACGTGTCGAGGGGCAATGTTATTTAGAGGAGACGAAAAGAAGCAGCGCTATGGATTTAGGCCTTCATCTGGAGAGAAGATCTTTTAATAAAGTCAGAGAGTATGATGAAGTAACTGCTTGTCACCATCTTTTCCCCAAACACACTGTCCATGAATTAAATCCAGTTAAAGCAAAACATGTGTGATGGTGAATGCGAATAAGCAGAACATAATATGCTCTTGCTTCTACAAGTTAGCTTAGCAGCGAGCTAACAGCAGGTCCATGAAATAAAGACCCAGGAACCTGGAGTAGAGTTTAGGGTTTTTAAGTAAGAATCTTTCTTGATTTTGTAAAACTGTGGAAACATAACATGAAATGACCTTACACATGTAATGAATATTAAGCTATGATTCAGCATAAAGCCATAATGCCAGAAAAGGTAGGTATCCATTAACATGAGACTCGCCTGACCAGTTAGCGTCTAAGCTAAGCTTAACATTGATGTCAAAGGAGAAATGCTAATCGCGATTAGCATCTATTGCTACAACGCAAAGGTTATACTAAAACGGTAAACACACAGAGAATATATCGTTGAAGATATTTACATGTTACACACAGAAATACTTAGAGACGTAGACCTTCAAAGGCTATAAAAAGATAAAAGTAAAAAGTAGCTTCAGCATGTCCTCAACTACGGTAAGAGAGGAGGGACAAATCTATGAATGAAGATGCAATTACATTCTACGCCATTTGGGTCTCTAATGCAACACATGCAAATGTGGGGCAGAACAACAATGAAAAACTAAACAGTCAGGTTATATATATAACATATATTGTTTACTTTATATATATATATATATATATGTATTAATGTGTAGTAGAGATGTGTCGTGATTATATTTAGCATTAGCTAAAATTACCAAACTGGTGGCAAAGTGACCGAAACCAATGTGGTGACGAAAAAGATATATTTTCTACCAAAATACCAACTCACATTGAGTCTCATTTTTAATAAACTCGTGTTTCAAGGTGAGGAAAAATAACAAAAGATTGTTGCGTTTGCCACATCAATCTTGCACGGAGAGTCCTGCTCGCTGTATCTCGGCTACAGCAGAATAAAAACATATTAAACATCTGTCTAACGGCAGATACTTCCCTTCCACTTCGGCAGAAAGACAAACAGAGAGACGGAGCGATCGCAGAGCGGCGCGAGACAAACAGAGACGCTAAGTGGGGAGAGGGAAAAATAGCCTGGCTGTGAGCCCGGCTGGCTTGCACCCACAAACACTCGGTCTCGGATCGCAATGGAGAGTCACAAATAACACTAAGGATTAGAGTCTCAAAGAGATGGAAGCTGGCCTTCATCCTCCCTCTGCTTGTGTGTACCTGTGTGTGAGTGTGTGTGTGTCTGTTTGTGTCTCCGCCGACCTTGAGCTTCCAGCCCCGAGTGATACCTCTAACTGGGATTCTGTCCCATCGCCCTTCCCTGTGTCCGACCCTTCAGGGTGTGTGTGTGTGTGTGTGTGTGTGTGTGTGTGTGTGTGTGTGTGTGTGTGTGTGTGTGCGTGTGCGTGTGAAACTGTTTGTGATGAGAGCTCGAGAGAAAAGCAGACAACCTGCCATGCTTTATGATTGTGTTTGTGTTTATTTACAGTACCCAAACACACACACACACACACACACACACACACACACACACACACACGCTTGTACAAACATATGACGTCATCGTTTACGTGTGTCACATGTGAACAACTTGCTTATTCTAGGGATGCGAGGGTCGTTGTTCTCACACACACACACACACACACACACACACACACACACACACACACACACACACACCGCAGCCAGACATCAAGCAGGCATCTATAACCCTATTGATCCTGACGTTTTTTTTAACACTTTGTGTTTTATGAACATAAACATTTAACCACAATCTAATCACAATAAGAAGGAAAGGTGTAAAACCGTGTGTAAGAGAGGTGAAATTAAACAAAATGGCCGCCGCGGCTCCAGGCAGACTCGGCCCGGCTCGGCCGCTCGCCTCACGTGCGCTGTTTAATAATCGCGTGCGTTGTTATGACACCGTTGTCTAGTGATCCTCTTTGGCCGCAGATTCATGGCCACCTCTGTCACAGAGCTTTTAGGGAAATGACAAACTATGTGCAAGTTCTCACTCGGCACTGGCGCGGCACCACCTCTGGAAGTGAGATGAAAGCCGGCATCACCGGGCGACTAACCATCAAGGAGCGAGAACAAAGACGCCAAAGTATTACATTATTCTCAATGCGGTTTGCCTTTCGTATATATATATATATATATATATATATATATATATATATATATATATATATATATATATATTGTAGCGACCCTGTACAGGCGTCTGTTGGTGGGGAGGGGTCAGTCAGGGACCTCTCACTCTCTCCGGCCAATCACAGGGAAGCAGCGTGCTCTTGGTAGGGTTGCAGCCTGTGATTGGTGGAGTAGGGGGGTAGGCGGGTGTTTAAGGAGGAAGTGGCGTTGTGTGTTGTGGTTAGTTATGCTAGTGTGGGGGATGCTACGTGAGCAACTGTTAGCGAAGAGCCTGTTGCCAATCCTGTGACCACTGTTGCAATAAAACCTGAAAGTTAACGCAACCCAACGTCTGCGAGTCGTATCTGCAGACGTTACAATATATATATATATATATATGAATGCATGCATTTCACTTGCATTTATAAGTTCTGTATATTGCAATAAATAATGTCAGTATAGCCTTTCCAGTATTGGGAAAGGAAGCACTCTTCAGCGGATACTTATGCAGAATTGACCGCAAAAAAAAGGAATAAAAGCATTTTCATAATTTAGTATTGATGAGAACAGACAGGCTTTTATCCTCCATTAAAAAAAAAAACCCAGTCAGGGCTTTGGCTAGCAAGTTCAGTGGCTCCTCGCTGTGTGCTAAGCTGTTAGCATTGAGCCAAAGAGCAAGCGACCACAGGTGGATACATCGAGGACGGTCCTGATGAGAAAGCACATCTGCAAAGGGTTCAACGTGGACTTACTTGGTACTCTGTTGATGGCCCGCAGAGGCCGGAGCACCCGGACGGTGCGGATGGCTGACAGACTGGCGTTATGGCCGTCCAGAGAGTACTCCATCACCCTGAGGACACGGCCAGAGAGAGAGTTTGTACTTCATTTACGTCAGATATATCGCCACAAAAGCAGCAACAACAACAAATATGAGACGACCAAAAATATCACAACCCACATAATTACTGCACGTATGCGAGATTTAATTACATGGAGTCAAAAGCTCCTTTTCCCCCTCTGTGTAGTCTATGATGCAGCAGCCGAACATCACGAATGTGTGTGTGTGTGTGTGTGTGTGTGTGGTCACTCTGGCGTGGGAGGATCTAAAGGAGTGTCTTGCTGCTGATTGGGTTTTGCCCTCGCCTCAACGTACACGGTCGCTCCAGCTTTTAGTCTGGGGGTCCAGCATGCACTGCTCCAGTCTCCAGAGGACGAGTCTGATTGGTAGATAGTGTGTCTGAGGGAGTGGAGCTTAACCGACTGGTGTTTTCACCCTGATGGTATTGCACCGTTAACCCTTGAGACCCAAATAAATAGGGGATCTTTAGCGGGAGTTAGCAGGTTATTATATGCGCTTCATTAGAAGTATACATGGTCTGGAAGATGGAAGCTGGAAGTGTGTGTCAGGTGGTTCCTAGTCATAAATCAGGAATAAAAATCAATTAATTCATTTTTTTTTTTGGTGAAAGTGTAAAAAGGGCTCAGAATTGCAGCATTGGTGCTAAATGTAAAACATTTTCATTCAGAAATCCCTACGAAATACCTCGTATACCATTATATTATATTACATATATCACACATACACCATAAACTCTGGTATATGTATACTCTATGCTGTGATTTGACATCTAAAACTTTTTGCCGATTTCGGCAAAAACTGCAAAACTTATTGTTGTATACATGTATACATAACATAACATATGAAACAACTGGGCTCATTGGATCCACAAGAGTCTCGGCTCTCCAGTCAATCCAAGACATCCAGAGACTGTTTCGGGATCCAAGTATGCAGAAATATTCAAAACACATTATTTTTAGAGGTGCCGGAAATATCTTATTTATACTTCAGTCAAAAAGACATGCATGGGAGCAATCTGCGGACGATAATATTAGACCAACCCTGCCATGACGATGACGAAGTCGAGCTGGTTCCACTTGTCTCCGAGGTAACAATTGGGGCCAAAAATTCCCAGGGCCACCATCTTGATGACCATTTCCACGGCGAAGAAAACGAAGATGCAGTCGTCCAATACCTGCAGAAACGTGCCGAGGGAAAAGAAAACACACGGGTGGAATTACAACAATAGGAACAGGAGGATATTAACTTCTAGCCGACAGAATAAGGTCAGCTCCTTGTTAACTTCCCTCATCCCACTTCCAGAGACGCTGTGGACGAGCCAGTGGAGGTTGTCGGAAGAAAGAAAGTCTTGTCTCCATTAGTTAGTTTCATCCCAGCAGGGAATAGCCCTGGCTCAGCGTGGTTATGGCTGTGTCTCAATTAATTTGACATCTACTACAGCAAAAGAAAAATATATAGACCGTCTGTATTTGAATATAATGAGCACATCTTCGGTGCGCCAAGAATCAACATCGCTCTGCAGCTTCAGCTTGTTGGAACAAACGAGACGAGTGAGACGGGGAAAAGAATGAAGGAACCAGTCATTAGCATTTGTTTACAAATCATTCTTGTTCCTGTAGTCGCTCTTCCTGACACTTCACAGCTGCTCACCTGCGGAATTTGAAATCAATCCCTGGTGTGAAAAAGGCACATTTTATTTACCTGCAGTAAATTAGCCCAATATCTTCTTGGACATTTGGTCATATGAGGGATGTCGTCTTTGAGTTTCCTCGCTGACATACACTACCGTTCTAAAGTTGGGGGTCACTTAGGAATGTCCTTATTTTTCAAAGAAAAGCACTGTTTTTTTCAATGAAGATAACATTAAATTAATCAGAAATACACTATACATTGTTAATGTGGTAAATGACTATTCTAGGTGGAAACGTCTGTTTTTTAATGAAATATCTACATAGGTGTCTAGAGGCCCATTTCCAGCAACTATCGCTCCAGTGTTCTAATGGTACGTTGTGTTTGCTAATCGCATAGAAGACTAATGGATGATTAGAAAACCCTTGTGCAATTATGTTAGCACAGTTTAAAACAGTTATGCTGGTGAGAGAAGCTATAAAACTGGCCTTCCTTTGAGCTAGTTGAGTATCTGGAGCGTCACATTTGTGGGTTCCATTATACTCTCAAAATGGCCGGAAAAAGAGAACTTTCATGTGAAACTCGCCAATCTGTTCTTGTTCTTAGAAATGAAGGCTATTCCATGCGAGAAATTGCAAAGAAACTGAAAATGTGTCTGGGTGACCCCAAACTTTTGAACGGTAGTGTAGCTGGCTAAATAGTAGTACCCGCGTTGCCCATGGGAGGCAGCGCCAGAGGTGAAGGTGTAAAGCCGGGGGCGTCGCACTGACCTGCAGGATGCGGCACCACTCCGACTCGCAGGTGACGTCTTCACAGGGCTGGTACATTCCCAGAGTCACGCAGTTCAGCAGGATGACCAGCATGGACACGTGCTCGAACCATGTGCGGGAGGAGGGTTAAGGCCAAGACACATGGGACACAACATGTTGCACACAGAGCACAATGAACTTCAGGCGCCTCCAATGCTGACCACAGGGTGCAGGCGTGTCCACAACAATAATACACCGTAAAATGCGTGTTATAAGGCGCACCCTTTTATAAGCCGCAACTACTAAATTTAAAGAAAAAGTCATATTTAATCATAAACAAGCCGCGGCGGTTTATAAGCCGCTGCTGCTGCTGCTGCTACTGCCCGCGTCCCCGCTGCCCGAGTCGGGCGTAAAGCCGGGGCTGGTCCCGCTACCTTAGGTGGTTGTCGGGGAGCTAGCTGCTGCAGCTAGCGCTAACAACACTTTTTATTTTTGTGCTGAATTTTCAGTGTTGTTTACTTGAGCTCAAACAGTGCAGCCACAAATTATTGTGGCAGCTGCTGCTAGCGCTCGCTAGCCACAGCTCGCTAGCCACAGCTCGCTAGCCACAGCTCGCTAGCCACAGCTCGCTAGCCACAGCTCGCTAGCTAGCGCTCGCTAGAGCCAAGCGGGGTGAGAGGCGCCGCGGGGCGGGGAGGACAGCAGGGAGTTTGGCTGCTGCTGCTGAGAGGACCCTGTTTTACAGTGAGATCACCCGTGAAGGGGATTTGGGAATATCTCAAAATTTTGAACTGGAAAAATCCACAAAATAGCCGCACCGATATTTAAGCCGCACGGGTCAAAGTTGAGGAAAAAAGTAGCGGCTTATAACCCGAATTTTACGGTAATGATAATGTGCGGTATATACTGGAAGATGGAAACATAAGCGAGCACGGGAAGTGCTTCTATCCCGAGAGAAAAGATCACCCATAATTCCGCATGATAGCATGTGAGACAAACACTCCGCCAACACACCGCAGCCGGATGCCAAAAGGAAGTTTGGTGCGAGTCTAATGGACATAATTGGTCCACAAACGACCCGGTGGGACCGGCTGTTCATCTGTTTACGGGCCTTTGCACTATTTCACTGATAAACATTTGTAATGGGTCCACGTCTACTGTACGTCCTGTGGCATTTATTTGCTAATTGATCAATGAAAGTTGGAGAGAAACGATGTGGATCGCAGCTAGGAATGGTTGGATTTTTGGAATCCTCCACATTTGTGGCAACTCAGACGCAAAGCTTTGGTGAGTCTCGAGGTTTTTCTCGTGAGTCCTTATTTTCTGCACAGTTTTAAACTGTCAGATGTCGTCTACTGACCCGACGGAAATAGCACTTGTGAGTAATCTTTTGTTGACTGCCAGTGAGATTATCTATTCGGGGCAAGGAAGCAAGTTACGGAGGGCGCACGGGTCACAAGTGGACTTTTCTTGACCTTTCTTTCGGTTTATTTTCTGTTCACATGACAAGAGCTTCACTTGTAATCCGTCTATAAAAGGAATGGAGTCTCAACCGCGTGGCCGGATTGATGCCTCGCTGCGGAGACGGAAGATTCGATGGAGGGTTTCAATCCGTCTAATTTGTAGACGACAAAATCAGCTCCAAAATCCTAAAACTTTGTCTTTTTTTCTGATTTCTTTTCTTTTCTCCTCATCAAAACCGATTTAAAATCTGGCAAAGACGCCCTGGACAGACATGTGTGTTTCCATCATGGAGGAACACGTAGCATAGGCATAAATCCACCGTATCCAGTCTATAAAAAAACACAAGTTCACCAACACCAACCAGTTGGACAACGAATACCAGTGCAGCTGCAATAAAGTTATAGGATGTACTTCTATGAGAGCGTGAGGAGGGAAAATGACAACAGAGAACAAGAGCAAGGAGGAGCTTTAAATCATGTCTCCAAAACTAGAAAGAAAAGGCACTGATGCTGCTGTTTTTCTACTTAGGTTTGGCTTTTGTCCCAGAAAAACACACACACACACACACACACACACACACACACACACACACACACACACACACACACACACACACACACACACACACACACACACACAGTAATCCCATGGTGGAGTCCTGTTCTAATTAGAGAGGGAGTTGAAGCAGAAAACAAATGGTGACCACTGTTCTTCTGCATTGCTCGCACACAGATGTACTGTACACATACAGACTCACAAAACACACACATGCAGGCGTCTATACACTTCAGTCAAATTAAGTTTACTGCGCACACACACACACATACGAAGACGATGCAATGCTGTGATCAGGGGCCGAGGCAGAAGCTTGGTGTCAGCGGAAAAAGTCTAACCTGAAACTTCTTTTTTGTTTCCTCCGGTGGCCGTTAAGAGTCATGGCTGTAATCTTTAATTTGTCCGACACGAGATGTCTCGAGGCGATGATGGCGCACAGCACACCATCTTCATATTTAGACTAAACATGTCTAAACATGAGCTCCTGGGGACAGTTTACCTTCCTTTTGATCCGCGATGGACAGAAGAAGAACCGCGTCGTCATGTCGCAGTTTAAACTCGCTTCGTCCTTTTATCCTCCCGAGACATTTGGGTGAAGTCGTCTTAATTAGCATATGAATTATTGAGTTATGGCGCAAAAAAAAAAAAAAAAATGTTATGTGAGGTCACTGTGACCTTTGACCTCCAGAATCAGATCAGTTCATGTGGAGGTTTGGAGCCAAATGTGGAGAAATTAATGTCACTCGCCCGAAAATGTACCACCATTAAAAAAATACGTATTTTTTTTACAATGTCATGCAACTGCACATTCAAAAAATGTAATTCAACGCGAAAAAAAAGGGCTAATTTAACTTTTACTTAAAGAATACGTAAAAAAAAAAAGTTATTCATTCATATAAAGTTGTCGGTATATTTAGTGTTGAAAGATGTGAGTAAAGATCAATTAAAAAAGCAATCAAGACTAAATACGTTCAACATGAACACATACTACATCGGGGAAGGAGGAGTTGCACACATCATTATTTCGGGTAATGAGGGAAATATCATGTGAAATATTTAGGATATAGATGAAGTTGGCTTGAGGTTATTTGTCATATCAGCTATGGACAACTGAAGAAATGCCCCTAAACTGTTCATTTTAAGGGAAGTTCTAACAACAGCAAAGAAGAGGAAAAAAGACTTCAGTCCAACAAACGGCAGCGGCAAACGAAGAACAATTTCACTGTAAGCGCCTTTTAGAAATAGAAAAGAAATAGAAATAGAATAGAATAAAAACCGATCTTACATTTTAGAACCCCAAAAAGTAAAATAATAGCCTATTATCTTTGCTCCGCTTCCAGCAGCAGCAGCAGCACGCCGTCTTCATGGCGGCCCGTATGCTCGTCTGACAGATGAGGTCACGCCGCTCAATTACCCAGAATGCCTTCATGTCTCTATTCTCCCTCCCTCTGTCCACCGAGAGGGAAGTTAAATACATTTATCTCCTCAAATGTGAGATATGTAGACCAATTAAAGCTTAAGTGTGACATGTTATTGTATGCGGACCACGTCTGCTCAACGCCATTAAAGGCTACGCAGTGGTGGAATGTCACCAAGTACATTAACTCAAGTACTGTGATGAAGGACAAATGTGAGGTATTTGTATTGCTAAATTATGTTTCTCTCTACTTTCTCTCCACGACAAACGCTGCATTGTTGCATAGACACGTTTGCATCCACTTCCTGTCCAGTGGAAACCACGTATCTCCAGATGTGGAGATTCTGAATGCTTCTGATGAGAAAACTATTCAACTTCTTAAGCAAAATAAACCTTATACATACAATATATATATATATATATATATATATATATATATAAACTATATGTATCACAAATAAACTATTTAAAAAGCCTCTTGGATAATGCATCGTCACAGAGCTCACTGAAAAGTTTTCAATACGGCGGGTTCCTGGATATGAAACTCCCCAACAGGATATAAAAGGAGTTAAACCTTTAAGCACCATGGCACCTATATAGGGTGAGGCGGACCTGAAACTTCTATTTTTGCTGTGCTTCAATCTTTATTTACTCTTAACCAGTAACATATATACTAATATTTACACAACTGAACAAAAGCTCACATGGGTTGCCTTTATTATAACACCAAAAGTATTCAAATAGCCCTTGTGGTTGCAGAGATACATCCTAAAAAATCCTAAAAATACCTTGGTTTTTAAAAGGTTAATGCACAAACATCAAACAGAATACAGTAAAACACTGACAGGGAACATTTCCCTGTACTTGATGTACATTTAGCTGAGAATACACATTCACCGATATACTTTTCACCGCTCACACGACCCGAGTACTTCTTGTGTCTGCGTCTCCTGCTCGGCTAGCATCGTTGCGTAACGTCGTTACGCGTGTTGCTGTAGTACTGAGACAGAGACGTCTTCCATCACAGAGGAAATGCCTTGAGCCAGTCTGTCACTGTACACCACACACACACACACACACACACACACACACACACACACACAAGGTCAAGGGACGTGAGGTCGAGACGAAAGATTCCGTAATCTGCGGCAGAATTAAAACGAGAGATTTGAATATTCAGAAGATCTGTCTCTCTCGTGTCGCTCTGTGGCCCCGGGCGCTCCGCTTTCTCTAATTCCTCTTTAATCTCCACAGTCAACACCTCCTGAGCTCCCTTCTGTCTTCAGCACACACACACACACACACACACACACACACACACACACACACACACACACACACACACACACAAGCATTAATGTGTAAATCCTCAAAGTCGAGCCCGGCTGTCGCTGCAAAGCGAGCTCAGCGTACGGAACTGGTTTTCAGTTCACGGAAAAACAACAAAGATCCTGTTTTCTTTAAAAAAAAAACACACACAAGCTCAAAGTCAGAAGTGTAGTTGTGTCACATTGGAAGTGAGGGATTGTGGGTATTATAGTCTGTCCATATAGAAAAAAAAGAAATCACTTTTCACCCAGTTTATGTCACACGCGATAATGATGGGTATATATTACATTGCAAAGGTCAAATCAATGACATGTAATACATCTCTGGTAGTGGCAGCGACCTGTCAATCACCTTGTAGCCCCGCCCCTAAAGCGTCCCTGCTTTATGGTCTGTTTGACTCTAAATGACCATAATTTACTAAATGAACATCATGCTGTATTGAAGAAGACTTGAAACTAGAGATTGAGACATAAACTCATGTTGTAGAGTCATTTATATAGACTTCTATACAACCAGAGGAGTCGCCCCCTGGTGGTCAGGAGAGAGAATGCAGCTTTAACACATGAAGACTTCTATACAACCAGAGGAGTCGCCCCCCTGGTGGTCAGGAGAGAGAATGCAGCTTTAACACATGAAGACTTCTATACAACCAGAGGAGTCGCCCCCTGGTGGTCAGGAGAGAGAATGCAGCTTTAACACATGAAGCATAGACTTCTATACAACCTGAGGAGTCGCCCCCTGGTGGTCAGGAGAGAGAACGCAGCTTTAACACATGAAGCATAGACTTCTATACAACCAGAGGAGTCACCCCCTGGTGGTCAGGAGAGAGAATGCAGCTTTAACACATGAAGCATAGACTTCTATACAACCAGAGGAGTCGCCCCCTGGTGGTCAGGAGAGAGAATGCAGCTTTAACACATGAAGCATAGACTTCTATACAACCTGAGGAGTCGCCCCCTGGTGGTCAGGAGAGAGAATGCAGGTTTTAAAACTCTTCTGCATTGGTTTCACTCATCTCAGCCGCCTGGTCTGTACTAACATTTTTACTTTGACGGGTCAGCAGTCCAAATCTAGAAAGGATTTTTTTTAAATGTCATAATCGTGATGGAAACTTAGATGTTAATGGCGCAGAGTAATTTGTTGTACTAATATATTCATTCTACTGGAAGATGGCTTTTAATTGTGAAGTTCAGCCTCATTAATTTCCTCACAGATTTGAGTAAATGACAATTAATCTACCAAAAAGAAGAAAAAGAAACTTACTTCAAACAGACTAGGGAGCCACACTTCTTTTTATCGACTTGGTTTATGGTACTTTAAAACATGTTTATCTCTTCCAGTATCAGTGGGCACAAAATCTGTTCTCGGGAGGATTTTGATGTGTCGCTCAGGGGCGAGAGGATTAAAACACAAACACACAGTCATCAAACCCGATGGAGACGAAGGAGAAACAAAGTGAGGATGCTGAAGAGAGGCGTGACTCAGTGTTTGTCTTCATCATCTGCTGCGCTAATATGTGACAATACAAGCCGTCCGAGGTAAACAAGACACACACACACACACACACACACACACACACACACACACACACACACACCACAATGCAATGTTAAACACTCGTAAGCGCCTCTTTAATTTGTACCACACTCTGTCATAAGTCTCACACCTACAGCGACCGTGATAACACTTACACACATTGGCTACGGGAACACACACACACAAATGCATAACGTGTGTGT
>JBAMJR010000710.1:105000-107174 GCA_038501785.1 Myoxocephalus aenaeus | reverse complement strand
TTCAACTCCACGAGACGACAGGAAGCCGAGCGGCTCCTCAAAATAAAACAACAACACTTTCAGAGGATCACACGAAGGCGGGAACTCCTGTTCGCCCAGTCAGAAATACACATGTTTGTCTTCTTCTTCTTCTTCTTCTTCTTTGTTTCTTCTTCACGTCTTTCGTCTCCGCGTCGTCGGCTTCTGAGGACGGATTTGTTCGGTTTGAAGGTCGCTGTTGTTTTTGGCTCCTTTTGTTTCACGGCGGCGAGGAGAGACAACATGAAGAAGAGAGAGAAGTTCACTTCAGAGAGAGAGAGGAGGAGGATGAGGAGGGAGGGGGGGAGGAGGGAAGAGGGAGGGAGTGAAGGTGTGAACACAACGGTGTCTGTGTCTGTCTTTTTATATCATCTCTGAAGGTTTGTCAACACACTGAGGAGGAGGATGAAGAGGAGAGGAGGAAGAAGAGGAGGAGATGGAGGAGGAAGAGAAGATGGAGGAGGAAGAAGAGGAGCAGATGGAGGAGGAAGAAGAAGAAGAGGAGGAGGACGTGAGGAGGAAGAGGAGGAGGAGATGAGGAGGAAGAGAAGATGGAGGAGGTGAGGAGGAAGAAGAAGAAGAGGAGGAGGACGTGAGGAGGAAGAGGAGGAGGAGGAAGAAGAAGAAGAGGAGGAGGACATGAGGAGGAAGAGGAGCAGGTGTTGAGGAGGAAGAAGAGGATGAGATGGAGGAAGAGGAGATGAGGAGGAAGAGGAGATGAGGAGGAAGAAGAAGAAGAGGAGGAAGATGAGGATGAAGAGGAGGAGATGGAGGAAGAGGAGATGAGGAGGAAGAAGAAGAAGAGAAGGAGGAGTGATGAAGAGGAGCACAGGGAAGAGAAGAAATAGGGTGAAATGTAAAAAGAGTGTCAGGAGGAAACAAAGAGATTGACCTTTAAAAAGTCAAGAGGAAGAGGAGGAGAAGAGGAGGAGGAGGCCAGGGGTGATGAAGGAGAAGAAGAGGAGGAGGAGGGTGATGAAGGAGAGAAGAGTCTTCCAGCTCGCTGCTCCTCTTCTTCGGTCTTCAGTCAGCTAAAATCCAGAATAATCACATCTATTCCCGTCTGAGGTTTCACGTATGAAATGAAATCCGTCTCGTTATCACGATGACCGTCAACGTGTCACATGAGGAGGAAGAGGAGGGAGGAAGAGGAGAGGAGGTCACACATGTGTCTATGAAGAGGGGAGGAAGAGGAGGGAGGAAGAGGAGAGGCCACACACGGCCCTGACGACGTTATTTTGAGCGTTGATGGAGCGGCTACGTTGTTAGCGTAGCTTAGCGCTGAGCGAGCCAAACCCCATCCAGGAAACCTCGTCTCCTTCCACTCGTCTCCTTCCACTCGTCTCCTTCCACTCGTCTCCTCACACCTCAGCGTTCACTCGTCTCCTCGCCTGAAGCCGGTGAACCGATCCCTGATGCTCGGGCATGCAGACCTAAACCGAGGGAGGCGCAGGCCGGGCGGAGCTCCTCCCCTCGGTTCAGACGCTTGAAGGGAGCATGATAATGATCATCATGTGTTCATCTTGTGTTCATCTTGTGTTCATCATGTGTTCATCTTGTGTTCATCATGTGTTCATCTTGTGTTCATCATGTGTTCATCTTGTGTTCATCATGTGTTCATCTTGTGTTCATCATGTGTTCATCATGTGTTCATCATGTGTTCATCTTGTGTTCATCATGTGTTCATCATGTGTTCATCATGTGTTCATCATGTGTTCATCTTGTGTTCATCATGTGTTCATCATGTGTTCATCTTGTGTTCATCATGTGTTCATCTTGTGTTCATCATGTGTTCATCATGTGTTTCATCATGTGTTCATCTTGTGTTCATCATGTGTTCATCTTGTGTTCATCTTGTGTTCATCTTGTGTTCATCTTGTGTTCATCTTGTGTTCATCATGTGTTCATCTTGTGTTCATCATGTGTTCATCTTGTGTTCATCATGTGTTCATCTTGTGTTCATCTTGTGTTCATCTTGTGTTCATCATGTGTTCATCTTGTGTTCATCATGTGTTCATCATGTGTTCATCTTGTGTTCATCATGTGTTCATCATGTGTTCATCTTGTGTTCATCATGTGTTCATCTGTGTTCATCTTGTGTTCATCATGTGTTCATCATGTGTTCATCATGTGTTCATCTTGTGTTCATCATGTGT
>JBAMJR010000710.1:87500-100000 GCA_038501785.1 Myoxocephalus aenaeus | reverse complement strand
CCTGCTGCGCCGCCCGGCGTGAGCCGAGCAGCCACAGACACACAAAACGAACCCAACAAAACCCCACGTACACACAACACACACAGACCCCACCGTGACACTACACACTATATTAACACTGCTCCAACTATGAAACTACCACTACCAACTCACACGATCCGCTCTCAGCTCTCCACCGCCATGCTTCCTCTCAGAGAGAGGGAGAGAGAGAGAGAGAGAGGGAGAGAGAGAGAGAGAGAGAGAGAGAGAGAGAGATGAGTTTAATGCCACGACAACAAGAGCGATAACGACGCGGATAATTAACGGGAACAAATAAATAAATGCGTAAAATCTGATCAGCCGTAAATATGAGTATTAATTATTATGAGTTATTAATTATTATGAGTCATTATGAGTTATTAATTATTATGAGTCATTATGAGTTATTAATTATTATGAGTTATTATGAGTTATTAATTATTATGAGTCATTATGAGTTATTAATTATTATGAGTTATTAGACGTTTATGAAATAACTGATTGTTATCTTTTTATTATGATTTTGTTATTGTATTATTATAAGAACAATATCTTATTCGTGAAAGATATGTTTTCATTCATAAATGTTTCATTCTTCAATTTATTTAATTCTGACTATAATAAATAAATATATATATATATATATATATATATATATATATATATATTATATATATATATATATTATATATATATATATATATATATAATATTTGTCATCCTCTTCTTGACTTTACTGACCAACCTGATTAAATGAAGGCCGAATAATAAAATGAAAAAAAATACTATAATACCATTTCCATCACACATTGCATTACCTCTCTGTTTTTGTTGCTGTGTAAGTGTGTATGTGTGTGTGTGTGTGTGTGTGTGTGTATGTGTGTGTGTGTCTGTGTGTGTGTGTGTGTGTGTCTGTGTGCGTGTGTGTGTGTGTGTGTGTGTGTGTGACCACTAGAAGTCCTGGTGGAGACGAGGACTCTCAGGAGCAAAACAGTAACACGGAAACTCAATTAAGGTTTGATTGTGTGGTCAGAGAGGAGGAGGAGGAAGAGGAGGAAGAGGAAGAGGAGGAGGAGGAGGAGGAGGAGGAGGAAGAGGAAGAGGAAGAGGAGGAGGAAGAGGAAGAGGAAGAGGAAGAGGAGGAGGAGGAGGAGGAGGAGGAGGAGGAGGAGGAGGCCGAACATGTAAGATAGAAGAGACAGCGGTGATGAAGGAGACAACGACAGCAAAGCATTCGTATCTTTATCGTTCATGGAAACTCATGAAGTCACATGATCAAGAACCAGGAAGTATAAAAACAACAAAGGCCGACGCGGAGCAGAAGTTGAGGTCACGTAACTTGGGTTCTTTGTTTTCTGTAGTTTTTCGAACACAAACAAAGATCTTTTCCCTGAATTCAGTATTTTTTACGACCAAAACAAAAGAACAAAATCAATGTGAAGTCATAACTCAACCATCAGTGGGAGTAACCGGTCTGTTCCCGTCCAGCGTTCCTCTGTGTGACGTGGGAACCGGTTCAGACTGGATCTTTCTTTGGAGATCAAACCGCCGGATCAGAAGAGACTTGTTAAAGATGCATACATTAAACATGGCCGCCGAGGCCGCGAAAAAGCCAACTGATGACATCATTGCATCAGCCGTCGCCGGGCGGCTCCCAGAGAACTGAGGCTGACGCTCAGAACCCACCGATTCCCACGGAGGGGATGCAGATCCATGAGCCCCAGACCCCCAGACCCCCTGAGCCCCAGACCCCCAGCTGATGATCCTGATGTGATTATTGACCCCGAGAGGATCGATGACATGGAGGTGAGCGAGGAACGAGAAGAAAAACACGACCAGAGGCTAAAATCAAAAAAAGGGAAGTGGGGGGGGGGGGGGGGAGAAAGGCATCATGGGAAGAGAAAGGGATCATGGCAAGAGAAAGGCATCATGGGAAGTGGGGCAACCGGACGGGTCGAACAGGATTTACTGATAACTCGTAGCGTTAGTTTTAATCTGCTTGGAGAAGCAGACGGGTGGAGCTTGGCTGCACAAAAAAATAACAAGAAGAGAGTTATAGCAATCAGAGGAATATATGTGATGTGTGTGTGTGTGTGTGTGTGTGTGTGTGTGTGTGTGTGTGTGTGTGTGGTGTGTGTGTGTGTGACGGTCAGATTGGTTCTGCAAGAGTTACACCAGAAGATGAAAAGAACGACAAGAAAGGGATGAAACATGAAAGGATGGCTAAAAACCGATGAAAAGAAAAGAAACGAGAAGAAGAATATAAATATACATATACACATGCTTGAATATATGTATATATATATATATTTATATATTTATATTTATTCAAGCTTTTCAGAGTAAATCTGTTAAAAAAGTCACCTGGAAAATAAAAAAACAAAGAACAGAAAAAGGCGGAAATAAAAAATATTGCATAAAGTAAAAGACCACATAAGACCACATAAGACCACATAAGACCAAACCAGACCAGACTGGACCAAACCAGACTGGACCAGACTAGACCAGATAAAAATGGACTTGGACCAGGACCGGAACAGAATTGACCAAGACCACTTTTAACCACATGAGCCCTGACCAGACTAACACAGACCAGGGGAGATGGGATTGGACTGGACAGGATTAGACCCAGACCAGACCAGACCAGACCAGACCAGACCAGACCAGGACAAATTAGACCAAGCCCACTTTAGATCACAGGAGACCCCAAACCCAAACAAACCAGACCTCAAAGACCCAGACCAGATCAGATTAGCCCAAGACAGGATTGGACCAGATGAGACCTAGGTAGACCAAACCAGACTGAAGAGACCAGGTCTCGGAGGTTTTCTGGGAGCTTTGGAGAGGCGGTGATACGGGTTCTTCAGCTGATATTAAAGTCTGAGTTGTTTTTGGGAGGCGTTGAGGTATGTGCGGTATGAATTTTTCATATACCGCCATACGGTGCATAGCCGTAGGGCGCAGCGGTCGGAGCTACTTGTCATGGTTATAACTTCATAACAACAATTAGTAACCCCACAGCTAACGCTCTTTAACAGGTAAAACATCACGACACCAACAGTTTGTGACACATAAACAATTTTTAACACTAAATAATTGTACATTTATAAAATTACACCGCCAAACTGCATGCTGGGTCACAGAAACTCCGTCGCCGAGACAAACCCTTCCGGTCTGTCCTCTTTCCTGTTTTTTTTTCCACCTACATTCCCCTGGGTCCTAAGTCCCTCCATGTTTAGCTTCCTAACACCCTCTATGTACCAACGTACAAACAGCTGCTCACCGCTCTAACAGCTGTTCAGTTGGCCGCCGGTCCTTTTCGGGGTCAATGAATGAATGTGTTTACTTGAAAAAAAATACCGTGATATACTGTGAAACCGCCAGAATCGTACAAAATACCGTGATATGAATTTTTGGCCATACCGCCCAGCCCTACGCTGAGGTTCTGGAGCTGTCTGGAGGGTTTGGGGACGGTTTTTAGAGGGGGGGGTTCAGGGTGAGGGGTTCAGGATGAGGGGCTCAGGATGAGGGGTTCAGGATGAGGGGTTCAGGATGAGGGTGAGGGGTTCAGGGTGAGGGGTTCAGGATGAGGGGTGAGGGGTTCAGGGTGAGGGGTGAGGGGTTCAGGGTGAGGGGCTCAGGATGAGGGGCTCAGGATGAGGGGTTCAGGGTGAGGGGTTCAGGGTTCAGGGTTCAGGGTTCAGGGTGAGGGGTTCAGGATGAGGGGTGAGGGGTTCAGGATGAGGGGTTCAGGATGAGGGGTGAGGGGTTCAGGGTGAGGGGCCCGTCGCGGCATGGAGGCTCCGTTGAGGTTGTGAAAGGGTCTTGGAGCGGGCGGTAGAGGACTCTGGGGGGTCGGCGGTGAGCAGGAGGTGCGGATGGTGGACCTGTTTGGGGACTCTGATCCGTCACAGCGACCCAGGAAGACGACCCCCCGCGTGACGAGAGAGACGGCGTCTGTCGTCTGAATTATGAATATCTGAGGACTTTTGTCCGCCATTAAAAAATAAAAGCGGTGAAAGTTTAATGCGGCGCCTCGTTGATTATTGATGTGACGATGAGGGACGTGTTCTACACGCCTGTTTGTTAATCACTCTGTGTTTCATAAAGGTTCATGTTCTATTTAAACTCACAGTTATTACTTATTGCTGGATATGATCCGTCCTCAGTGGGCGGGGCCTGGAAATAGCTGTGGAGTGATTGACAGTTCGCCGTCACCTCCCGGGGAATTAAAGGAGGGGCAGCTGAGCAGCCACTGGCTGTGTGTGTGTGTGTGTGTGTGATGTGTGTGTGTGTGTGTGTGTGTGTGTGTGTGTGTGTGTGACGATGGGGATTCTCCTCTCTTGGACTCCACTGTGTGCTTCAGTAAATCTGGTTATCGCTCTCCATCATTTGGAGTGAGGATAATCAACAAAGGGCAGAAAGCTGCACTGTGCCCAGTTTAATGTGTGTGTGTGTGTGTGTGTGTGTGTGTGTGTGTGTGTGTGTGTGTGTGTGTGTGTGTGTGTGTGTGGTGTGTGTGTGTGTGTGTACACAGACACAAAAGTAGGAGGATTTTTCGACTGAATAGAATTAAGCCACTTTCTTTCTATGATAAACTTTCAACTTTAACTAATGAATATCAGCGCACACACAACTCACGCACGCACACACACACACACACACACACACACACACACACACACACACACACACACACACACACACACACACACACACACACACGCACACACCCCTGCAGATCTGGCGACTCGGCCTGCTGATCAAAGGCTCAGATTTGCCCCATTGTGTAGATAAACCCAGGAACACACTCATCCAACACAACAACACACACACACACACACACACACACACACACACACACACACACACACACACACACACACACACACACACACACACACACACACATATCCTGCCAATTTGGTCCACTCTTCCAAAGCCGACTCTCTGGCTCTTTGGAATCGGCGTGACCGGAGCCCTGAGTTCCGGCCCCGCGGCTCATTATAACTCCATTGTAGGACTTCAGCGCTAAGCTAATTGTAGCGCCGCCGCGAAGCTCCAGAGTGTTGAAATCTGTTGAAATCTGTTGAAATGTGGAGCGCAGAGTGAGAGGAGTGTAACTCATGGAGTGAGATGGAAACAGGAGACGCTGCAGAGCGAGACATCTCCAGGAGGAGGTTTAATCACTGTGTGTTTAGAGTCAGTGGACCACTTCCTGGTGTCCACCTGTCAATCACCTTGTAGCTCCGCCCCTAAAGCGTCCCCTGCTTTATGGTCTGTTTGACTCTAAATGACCATAATTTACTAAATGAACATCATGCTGTATTGAAGAAGACTTGAAACTAGAGATTGAGACATAAACTCATGTTTACAATGTTTACTGAGGGAATACATCAAGAGAGAAGTAGAGTCATTTATATAGACTTCTATACAACCAGAGGAGTCACCCCCTGGTGGTCAGGAGAGAGAATGCATCTTTAACACATGAAGCATAGACTTCTATACAACCAGAGGAGTCACCCCCTGGTGGTCAGGAGAGAGAATGCAGCTTTAACACATGAAGCATAGACTTCTATACAACCAGAGGAGTCACCCCCTGGTGGTCAGGAGAGAGAATGCAGCTTTAACACATGAAGCATAGACTTCTATACAACCAGAGGAGTCACCTCCTGGTGGTCAGGAGAGAGAATGCAGCTTTAACACATGAAGCATAGACTTCTATACAACCAGAGGAGTCACCTCCTGGTGGTCAGGAGAGAGAATGCAGCTTTAACACATGAAGAATTAACTTTCTTTTCCGGACTGTCCCTTTAAGGAGTTTTTCCTCTGCGGGTGATGTTCATATTTAATCTGCTGTCTGAGTTGAGGGTTAATTGCGTTGAAGTGTGCTGGTCGATGAGACTCACTCAGCGGACGGCCTGTTTGACTAATGAGAGCATCTGTCAAGGCACACACACACACACACACACACACACACACACACACACACACACACACACACACACACACACACACACACACACACACAGCGTGTCCCAGGAGGAAGGACTCTGTCTCTTTTCAGTCTCTGTCATCTTCAATCTGCTTCACATCTCGTCTCAACAACTACCACGACATCACCATCATCCTCCTCATCATCCTCATCATCATCATCATCATCATCATCATCATCATCATCATCATCATCATCTTTACCATCATCTTCCTCATCATCATCATTAACAGGTTTCTCTGTTGGTGAACTCACACTCAGATTCTGCAGCCGCTTGTTACGAAGAGCGAAGTATTAAAGAGCAAAGACGAGTGAATCCACAAATCAAATATAAAGGAATGTCATGTCCTCATAATGTGATCTGTAGTTATGATAGATGTTCTGTCTGTATTGATAATATTACAGTTATTGTGGATTTTTTACGGTTTTTAACACGGTTTGATCTCTTGTTTACACGCCACGCTGCTGTAACTTATAAAGCATTATTTTATTAATTACTTAACTGAACTGCATTCTAAATTATGTTTTGAGGGAAACGTATTTTGCTCCGGTCGCATGTTGTTAAACAAAAGAGAGAAAACAAGATTTTGCTCGAAATAAGTGGTCTGTTTCATTAATAAAGTCACGACGAGGAAGTTTCATGTAGTGTTGGTTCTAGCGCCCCCCTGTGGACTAAAGAGGTAGTGTTGGTTCTAGTGCCCCCTGTGGACTAAAGAGGTAGTGTTGGTTCTAGTGCCCCCTGTGGACTAAAGAGGTAGTGTTGGTTCTAGCGCCCCCTGTGGACTAAAGAGGTAGTGTTGGTTCTAGTGCCCCCTGTGGACTAAAGAGGTAGTGTTGGTTCTAGTGCCCCCTGTGGACTAAAGAGGTAGTGTTGGTTCTAGTGCCCCCTGTGGACTAAAGAGGTAGTGTTGGTTCTAGCGCCCCCTGTGGACTAAAGAGGTAGTGTTGGTTCTAGCACCCCCTGTGGACTAAAGAGGTAGTGTTGGTTCTAGTGCCCCATGTGGACTAAAGAGGTAGTGTTGGTTCTAGCACCCCCTGTGGACTAAAGAGGTAGTGTTGGTTCTAGTGCCCCCTGTGGACTAAAGAGGTAGTGTTGGTTCTAGTGCCCCCTGTGGACTAAAGAGGTAGTGTTGGTTCTAGCGCCCCCTGTGGACTGAAGAGGTAGTGTTGGTTCTAGCGCCCCCTGTGGACTAAAGAGGTAGTGTTGGTTTCTAGTGCCCCCTGTGGACTAAAGAGGTAGTGTTGCTTCTAGCGCCCCCTGTGGACTAAAGAGGTAGTGTTGGTTCTAGTGCCCCCCTGTGGACTAAAGAGGTAGTGTTGGTTCTGGTGCCCCCTGTGGACTAAAGAGGTAGTGTTGGTTCTGGTGCCCCCTGTGGACTAAAGAGGTAGTGTTGGTTCTGGCGCCCCCTGTGGACTAAAGAGGTAGTGTTGGTTCTAGTGCCCCCTGTGGACTAAAGAGGTAGTGTTGGTTCTGGCGCCCCCCTGTGGGACTAAAGAGGTAGTGTTGGTTCTAGTGCCCCCTGTGGACTAAAGAGGTAGTGTTGGTTCTAGCGCCCCCTGTGGACTAAAGAGGTAGTGTTGGTTCTAGTGCCCCCTGTGGACTAAAGAGGTAGTGTTGGTTCTAGCGCCCCCTGTGGACTGAAGAGGTAGTGTTGGTTCTAGTGCCCCCCTGTGGACTAAAGAGGTAGTGTTGGTTCTAGTGCCCCCTGTGGACTAAAGAGGTAGTGTTGGTTCTGGTGCCCCCTGTGGACTAAAGAGGTAGTGTTGGTTCTAGTGCCCCCTGTGGACTAAAGAGGTAGTGTTGGTTCTAGCGCCCCCTGTGGACTAAATAGGTAGTGTTGGTTCTAGTGCCCCCTGTGGACTAAAGTGGTAGTGTTGGTTCTAGTGCCCCCTGTGGACTAAAGAGGTAGTGTTGGTTCTGGCGCCCCCAATAATAATAATAATAATAATAAAGACCAGGCTCCAACATTTATATATTTAAGATATATTAAGATATTTGTGTCGAACCGCGATACCAAAATATATATTGCTATTATTCTTTTATCTTTATTCAACTACACGTTTATATTTTACTGCATTCTAGTTTGACATATTTTGCTAAATAACAAACGACGTTCCCTGACGTTCCCCGACGTTCCCTGACGTTCCCTGACGTTCCCTGACGTTCCCCGACGTTCCCTGACGTTCCCCGACGTTCCCCGACGTTCCCCGACGTTCCCTGACGTTCCCTGACGTTCCCCGCTCGCCGTGTTGTTCCTCGTCTTCTCCGTGTTTGAGAACCAGATCGTTGAGCTTTGACGGAACGTCTTGTTCTTGGAGCAGAAAGAGACTGAAGTTGAGTTCTCAGGTTTTTGACGAGCGTTCTCATTCCGTCTCTCTGGATCTTCATCCTGAGGAAGACGAACATCACAGAGACAGGAGGGAACCTCGTCTTCCCTCGTCTTCCTCTCCACCGACGCACAGCGTGTGTGTGTGTGTGTGTGTGTGTGTGTGTGTGTGTGTGTGTGTGTGTGTGTGTAAGGTAAACTCTCACATAAATCACATGAACAGTCAGATGAGGAAGACGAGGATGCTCCTCTCAGGACCTGCAGCAGATCTTCATCACTAAAAACCTCTAGTGTCCATGTTGTTACCAAAAGGAGGAAGAGGAAGAGGAAGAGGAGGAAGAGGACGAGGACGAGGAGGAAGAGGAGGAGGAGGAAGAGGAAGAGGAGGAGGACGAGGAGGAGGACAATGTGACAAAAGGAGGGAAGGAGGAGAAGAGATGAAGACGAGAGGAAGATATGAGTGGAGAGTATGATGAGGAGGAAGGAAAAGAAGAGGAGATGAGGAAGAAAGAATAGAAATGAGGCTCAGGAGAGCAAGAGAGGAGGAGGGGGAGGAGGAGGAGGAGGAGGAGGAGGAGGAGGAGGAGGAGGAGGAGGAGGAGGAGGAGGAGGAGGAGAGGAGACAAGGAGACAAGGAGAGGATGTGACAGAAAGAAACAGAGAGGAGAATAAAAATAAAAATGAAGACAAGCGATGAAGAGGAGAAGAAGAGGAGGAGACAGAATGAGACAGAGAGAGGAGAGGAGACAAGGAGATGATGGATGAGAGGAGGAGACGGGAAGAGAGGAGAGGAGACAAGGACACGAGGAAAAGAGAGGAAGGAAAGAAGGAGAGGAGGTGAAGCGCTAAAACGTTGTAAAAGAGGAGATCAACGTTGATCAGAGAGGAAACACACAGGAAGAGGCTGCAGGCTGTGTGTGTGTGTGTGTGTGTGTGTGTGTGTGTGTGTGTGTGTGTGTGTGTGTGTGTGTGTGTGTGTGTGTGTGTGTGTGTGTGTGTGTGATGCAAGCCTGCCGGGCTCTGCTGTAATCGAGGTCGGATGGACATCGGGGCTAAAAGTTGTGATGTGTAACACACACACACACACACACACACACACACACACACACACACACACACACACACACACTCTCTCTCTTCATTATATTCGGGATCTTTCTTCATTCTTTCACCACGTTGACTTGTTTGCGTTCTTGTACCTCCTCGTTTCATCACCCTTCCTCCTCTTCCTCCTCTTCCTCTCTTCTGTCACCTCCTCCCCTCCCTCCCTCCCTCTCTCTCTCTCTCTCTCTCTCTCTCTCTCTCTCTCCCTCTCCCTCTCTCTCTCTCTCTCTCTCTCTCTCTCTCTCTCTCTCGTTAACAGAACAATTAGTCGGCGGCCGTTTAAGTGAAGATTGATCCGAGCCGACAAGACTTCTGATGGATTTAATGTGTGTGTGTGTGTGTCTGTGTGTGTCTGTGTGTGTGTGTCTGTGTGTGTGTGTGTCTGTTTTTGTGTGTGTGTGTGTGTGTGTCTGTGTGTGTGTGTGTCTGTTTTTGTGTGTGTGTGTCTGTTTGTGTGTGTGTTGTCGAGTGGAGCCGTGAATGTGTTAAATATAAATAAACATTGTAAACATGAGTTCAAGTCTTCTTCAAACACATAATCCTCTCCGTTATTGTTTGTTTATTCAGTTATTGTTATTGTTTATTCAGTTATTGTTTATTCAGTAATTGTTTATTCATATCTCAGCAGAACATCTTGTTTTATTTCTGCTCATGAACGTTGAGTTTGTTTACTCATTATTCATGTGAACAACGTTCACCGTAGAAATAGTTTAGATGTTTATGTGAAGCTTTTATGAAATAATAAAACACGACCTGATGAATTGTTCAAAACCTTCTGCATCAAAACCAGAACAAACGTTTCATAAGTGAGCCTTTCATGAGGAGGAGAGACAGCCGGCTGTCACTCATCCAGACGCAGCGCCGCTATAGGTCAGAGGGCAGCTGAAGCCCCGCCCTGCCAAGTGTCAATCAACCAAAAGGGGCGGGCCGAGTGAAGGTTCAGTTCTAAAAGTTTTCTTTCTGCACATTTTAACACTTTGTTCGTTTTTGAAAAATGTATTGACGTGATTATATGTTTTAAATCATTTGTACACTGTTGCTCTACATTGTTGCTCTACGTTGTTGCTCTACTTTTGTTGCTCTATGTTGTTACGTCATTGCTTTACGTTGTCTGTTGCGCTGTTATATATATATATATATATATATATATATATATATATATATATATATATACCTGTACATATGTAAACTCCTCACCTCAAATGGCCTCCCAGTGTAATTCGGGGGCTGAACAGACAACATGTGCCGCGTGACCCTGCACTCTGGGTTCTAATCCCACGACCCGGCTGCTGACTCACAGCTGCTCACTTTGGGTTTTAATCCTGTTTGTGAACCGACACCCTGCTGCGCTGACCCCAGCGGCCTGAAGCCCCTCTGGACCGGGTCCCAAGGGGCTCCACAGGGTTCCCTCACCGGGCCCACTGCCGGACTACCAGAGGAGGGTTAGGGTCTAAAGGCCTGCAGAGTGGGCGGGGCCAGCGGGTTAAACGAGGAGGGTGATTGGTTCCATCCCCGTTATAATGTCGTTGACGAGATTCTTTGAGAATCGAAGAACGAAGATGAGAGGAGGAGGAGGAGGAGGAGGAGGAAGAGAAGGAGGAGGTAGAGGAGGAGGAAGAGGAGAGGAAGAGAAGGAGGAGGTAGAGGAGGAGGAGGACGAGGAGGAGGACAATGTGACAAAAGGAGGGAAGGAGGAGAAGAGATGAAGACGAGAGGAAGATATGAGTGGAGAGTATGATGAGGAGGAAGGAAAAGAAGAGGAGATGAGGAAGAAAGAATAGAAATGAGGCTCAGGAGAGCAAGAGAGGAGGAGGAGGAGGAGGAGGAGGAGGAGGAGGAGGAGGAGGAGGAGGAGGAGGAGAGGAGACAAGGAGACAAGGAGAGGATGTGACAGGAAGAAACAGAGAGAAGAAAAATAAAAATGAAGGTAAAGATAGATTTTACAAGACAAGCGATGAAGAGGAGAAGAAGAGGAGACAGAATGAGACAGAGAGAGGAGAGGAGACAAGGAGATGATGGATGAGAGGAGGAGACGGAGGAAGAGAGGAGAGGAGACAAGGAGATGATGGATGAGAGGAGGGAGGGAGGGAGGACAAATGAAGGAAGGAGGGAGGAAGGATAGAGGGACCAAAGTTGAGTTTTGAGTTTTTGATGAGCGTTCTCATTCCGTCTCTCTGGAGGATGGAGGGACGGAGGAAGGAAGGACAGAGGAAGGATAGAGGAAGGATAGAGGGAGGACGGATGAAGGGAGGATGAAGGGAGGAGAAGAAGTCAGAGCAGGACTTGTGGACCTCTAATGAGGCGAGGAAATGTTATCAGTGACAGAAGTAATTATTTCCTCCACTTCATTAGACACAGCACTAATCCTGTTAGAGGAGGAGGAGGAGGGAGAGGAAGAAGAGGAGGAGGGAGAGGAGGGAGAGGAGGAGGGAGAGGAGGAGGAGGAAGAGGAGGAGGAGGGAGAGGAGGGAGAGGAGGAGGGAGAGGAGGGAGAGGAAGAAGAGGAGGAGGGAGAGGAGGAGGAGGGAGAGGAGGAGGAGGGAGAGGAGGAAGAGGAGGAGGGAGAGGAGGAGGAGGGAGAGGAGGAAGAGGAGGAGGGAGAGGAGGAGGAGGGAGAGGAGGAGGGAGAGGAGGAGGAGGAAGAGGAGGAGGGAGAGGATGAGGAGAAGAGGGGGAGGGAGAGGAGGAGGAGAAGAGGGGGATGAGGAGGAAGAAACAGAAACCAAAGGGGAGGATATGTAAAAGAGGTGGATGAGAGAGAAAGGGAAGGGAGGAGGAGAGGAGGATCACAATAAAGTAGAGAAAATAGTAGAAGATGAAACCTTCTGGAGGGAAAGATGGAGGGATGGATGAAGAAATGGAAGAAAAGAAGAGAGATGGAGGGAAAGAGAGGCGAACGAAAGACGGAGGGCTGGGAGAAAAGAAAAGAGTTAAAGGAGAAGAGAGACTGAAGAAAGATGAAGAGGAAAAAGAGATGAGATGAAGAATAGAAGATTAAACCTCAACGTCTGCTGGAAGGAGGGAGGGATGAGGAAAGAGAGAGGGATGAGGAAAGA
>JBAMJR010000710.1:80000-82500 GCA_038501785.1 Myoxocephalus aenaeus | reverse complement strand
CATCATTATTGTCTTATTGTCACATGACATCATTATTGTCTTATTGTCACATGACATCACTATTGTCTTATTGTCACATGACATCACTATTGTCTTATTGTCATATGACATCATTACTGTCTTATTGTCACATGACATCACTATTGTCTTATTGTCACATGACATCATTATTGTCTTATTGTCACATGACATCACTATTGTCTTATTGTCACATGACATCACTATTGTCTTATTGTCACATGACATCATTATTGTCTTATTGTCACATGACATCACTATTGTCTTATTGTCACATGACATCATTATTGTCTTATTGTCACATGACATCACTATTGTCTTATTGTCACATGACATCATTACTGTCTTATTGTCACATGACATCACTATTGTCTTATTGTCACATGACATCACTACTGTCTTATTGTCACATGACATCATTACTGTCTTATTGTCACATGACATCACTATTGTCTTATTGTCACATGACATCATTATTGTCTTATTGTCACATGACATCATTATTGTCTTATTGTCACATGACATCATTATTGTCTTATTGTCACATGACATCACTATTGTCTTATTGTCACATGACATCATTACTGTCTTATTGTCACATGACATCACTATTGTCTTATTGTCACATGACATCACTACTGTCTTATTGTCACATGACATCATTACTGTCTTATTGTCACATGACATCACTATTGTCTTATTGTCACATGACATCATTATTGTCTTATTGTCACATGACATCACTATTGTCTTATTGTCACATGACATCATTACTGTCTTATTGTCACATGACATCATTATTGTCTTATTGTCACATGACATCACTATTGTCTTATTGTCACATGACATCATTACTGTCTTATTGTCACATGACATCATTATTGTCTTATTGTCACATGACATCATTATTGTCTTATTGTCACATGACATCACTATTGTCTTATTGTCACATGACATCATTATTGTCTTATTGTCACATGACATCACTATTGTCTTATTGTCACATGACATCATTACTGTCTTATTGTCACATGACATCATTACTGTCTTATTGTCACATGACATCATTACTGTCTTATTGTCTCACATGAACATGTCTCCATCACGTCTCAAACTCCGGACACCTCATGCGCTACCCGAGGAAGTCACTTCGGAGCAGTGCTTTCTGGGAAACGGAGTCACCGGCCGGCGTGTTGACAGGCCGGCGTCGCCCCTCGCCGATCGCGGAGTGAGACGTTCACCGACAGGCCGGAACTCGCTGACCCGGCCGAGGCCCCGGAGGAACAACACCAGGTCCAGTAGGGAAACAGAGTGAAGAGACGCTGGCGTCATCGCCGGCTTCCTTCTCTTCGCGGCTCGTTGAACAGAGCTCAGGGTTTCCAGCGGCGGCGACGACGGAGACGCCTGCTGTTTGTTTTAGAGGCCGAGGCCGTCAACACAGGAAGACGCCTCACCCGTCTCACTCTATATCGCAACATCAACAACGTTCTTTAAACGGACAGAGACACAGAGATCGGATTCCTTCTGAACGCCCGTGACGTTGTGGTTGTGAGGTTGTGTGTAACGTAGTCATCGACACCGACGGTATATGGAATCAAATCATTCTTGAAACCCACTTTGATACCACGGTAAAAACAACAACTAAAACAATAAACTTCCAGCTGGTGTTAAAAAGGTAAACGCGTCGTAGTTCCTTCTTTAATATCTGTTTCATGTTGTTCCTTCAAACTACTGAAGTTATTCAACTTCATTTTACAAGAACACGTGAACACATCGTGATACAGTTGAGAGCTAAAGGGAGCTTGAACGCGCTTCCTACGTACGTTAGCTAATGTTACCTAGCTAACGTTACCTAGCTAATGTTACCTAGCTAACGTTACCTAGCTAACATTAAGTCGCTAACATTAACGTTAACTAGCTAACGATAACTAGCTAACGTTAACTAGCTAATGTTAACTTGCTAACGTTAACTAGCTAATGTTACCTAGCTAACATTAACTCGCTAACGTTAACTCGCTAACGTTAACTACCTAACGTTAACTCGCTCTCCTTTCGGTGTCGACGCAGATCGGTTGCTCACAATTTTCAGGGGAAAAACAGACGACAGTCGACTGAGTTTCCTGAGAGTCCGTCAGAAATTTTGACGAGATGTTTGTTTGTTTGTTTGTTTGCTTGTTTGTTTGCTTGGGAATAAAACCATGAAAAACATATTTTTAGATGAAGATCAAACAATTGATAAGTCGACTGACGGACTGAATCTAATTATTTATATTATTATAATGTCAGGTCACAACTTTTTTTATTATTTTAACTCACTGTTCAAGCGGATATTTTTATATAGAGGTCCTGACAAAAAAACTTTAAAAAAACAAAACATTATTTTATTTTGTTGGAATTTTTTTTAACTTTCCAAAGACATAAATTCTTACAAGTATTTAAAAAGGGAAACTTCTTGAAAAGCAAACAGTCAAAATATTTTAAT